>JAOWBU010000252.1:0-34402 GCA_026212405.1 Petrea volubilis
TGGTAGAAGAGGACCACTTTAAGGAGGGATAAGGGACCACCTCGAGCAAGGGTCCTGTACATCGTAGGAATTGTGTAGAATAGACTCCTCAATTTGTCGAAGCCATGGTCTGATTGGGATCGAGGAGGCATCGTCAAATATTTGTGCCACACAAGTGCCATGTGTTGTCGTCAGATAAGTCCATGTATCTGGATGAGTGCTACATAGAAATTATGTATTTTTCCCTATATTAATTACATTTATTTTAGGACCGATCAGTTATTATACAAGTAAAAATAATTCATCATATGTAATTATTGACTAACCACTTCATTTAAAACTAATGCCAATGATTAAATTGTAGAAATTAAGACAAAACCCTGCATGCGATAGCGATATTAAGCGATAGCGATGTGACATTAAGACAAATTAAAAAAATCTCAATGATCATTAAATTAAGATAGATGTGACATTAAGATAAATTAAAGAAATCTCAATGATTAAATCGTAGAAATTAAGATAGCATATTCCCCTTACTGTTTAGGGTCAACGGATAGGATACGATGCAAATTTGATAAATATATTTCCCCTGATTCTATTCATGCAAGCGAACAAATAAAGCATCATACGATTATAAATATACATTTTACAAAATAAATTAATTTTTTCTTACAGTAAGAGTCTTTATACTAGTAATGTGGACATACTGGATACATATGTAAAATTAAAAAAAGATACAAATTAAAAGTAAAATAATTTATTATACGATAAAATTAATTTATTATAATTCTAGATAAGTGAAAAGTAAAATAATTTATAATAAAATAAAATTAATTTATTAAAGAATAATGAATAAAGGATCAATTAAAAATATTCTATCGTATGACATGTGAGAGAGGATAGAAATTAAAAAAGTAAGAAAAAAAGAAGCAACATGAAGAAGAGGCGAGGGAGAGAGAAAATAATAAAAAAAAATTGAAAACAAAATGAGAAACCAAAAATATTATTAGACCAAAGTTAATTACTCTAAAAGGTTTTTATTTTATATAGTAGTGAAAATAGTATAGATAATAAAATAGATAGTATAGATATTCTTACAAGTTAACAAAACTTATAAGCAGAGATGGAACTAGGAAGAAGGGGGGGGGGGGGGGTGTAGGGGGCGGCCAACTCCCCAACCCACACCCACCCCCCCTCCCACACACACAATTTTCAGGTTCATATTATGTTAAATTTTATATATATATATATATATATTGAAAATTTTAGATTTTGCCTTCCTCCCCTCCCAAGTAATGAAAATACTTTTAACATTTTTATAAAATTTTAATTTCGTTCCCCAACCAAAAAAAAAGTCTCTCTCTCTCTCTCTTTGCTTCTCATCCATTTTCTTTAACTATTAACCATTTCTACAAGTTTTACTGTGAATTTATTCCATTAGAATCTTCTATAGAGATCAATTCTAATCCTTTATTACATAATTATACTATATCTTCTATTACACTCATTCATATATGCCACATGTATTATTGAGTGGTTGAGATAAGGAAAGAGAAACTTTATATTTTTTTCTCATATTACTAGTTTTTCTCTTTCCTTATCTTAACCGTTCACTCATATATGTGACGTGTATTGATGAGTATAATAAAAAATATAACATGATTATACAATAGAGAATCCAAATTACTATGGAGATGCCATGCACCTTTCAAATTTTATAAAGTTGGAAAAGGCTTACTACAAAAAAGAAAGTCTATGTAACCAGCTATATTTGTCCATCTTTTGTCTAGTCTTAAATGTATAATTTCTTTGGTTGTATATAATTACATGTAAATAAAATACTAAAACATTTTATAGTTTCTCATAGCCTTAAAAATGAGAAATAGTCTGCGAATCTTTAATCGATGAATATATGCCTCATCTTTAGAAAACGTGAGGAGTTTTTTGTTAGGACTTCAACTTGTGACAATGTGCGTCTGTGGGTGGTATAGAAAATTCTAACCCAAATTTGATTCGGTCAAATCATTATTAATTAGGTAGGGAGTGTCTTAAACTTGTTCTGTAATTGATGGATAATTTAAGGTGAGTGAACAATCACTTAACAAGTCCAATACACTTACTGTATGATTAACTGAGTTCGATCAAATCAGATTCGGATAAGAGTTTTTCAGGTGGTATGGTATGCCCCGTATTAATAAAATTAAAAAGTAAATCAGAATTTCTTAATTGGACAAACAAAACGCGCATTTTCATAATTTAGACAAATAAAAGTGACAACCAAAAATAATAAAAAAAAGTAAGTATTACTTTTTCTCATTTCTTTATAGTCCCCACATGCAATGCAACACTCCTCACTCAACACTCGACCACACATCACTCACCTTCTTCCTCAGCCATGCTTAAGCCCATCCTCTTCTTCTTCATATGCCTTTCATGGCGGCCATTAATGGCCGCCGGCCAGGAACACACCTGGCAAGAGGCCTTTCAAGCCCTCGGCATAGCCTGGAACCCCGACGGCACCTTGAACCGGACCATCCAAATCCCCATGGTTCGCCCGACCCCAGACCCATCGTCATCGAACCCGCCGCCGTCGGCCCTGTCGCAGGACATCTATCTCAGCCCACGCAGCAAAGCCTACGTCCGCCTCTACATCCCCCTCGACCCCCCCAAGAACCGCAAGCTCCCGTTGATCATCTACGTCCACGGCGGCGATTTTGTCCTCTTCTCCGCCTCCACCGTCATCTTCCACTCCTTCTGCAACGACATCGCCTCCCAGTTCCCCGCAGTTGTTGTCTCCGTTGAGTATCGCCTCGCCCCAGAGAACCGCCTCCCCGCCGCCTACGATGACGCCCTCAACGCCATCTTCTGGGCCAAGAACCAGGCCCTGGGGGTCGGCGGCCGCGACCCCTGGATGGAGTACGCAGATTTCTCCAGGTGAGACACACCACAAGAATGCATCTCATTCATATATGAATCAATATATTATAAATTCAATTTCTGTGATGAAATTCATCTATAATATTTCTGTTAGTAGATATTTTGTCATTCATTGTATTTAATTTTATCTATATTAAATTCTATCACAGATCTATTATTGATAACTTGAATCTATGACAGAATTTATGACAGAATTTATCCGTCACAAATTTTTTATTAATGAAGGAGTAGTTTCTTATAACTGCACGAACCATTGTAAACATTTGCACTATATCTTAATATTTAGTCAATGTGAGAGATAGCGAAGCTAACAATTAAGCTGATTTGTCCTCCAGGGTCTTCATTTTGGGCAGCAGCGCTGGTGCCAACATAGCCTACCACGTTGCCCTCAGGGCCCTAGATTTCGACTTCAGGCCCCTAAGAATCAGGGGCGTGCTAATGAACCAGGCTTATTTCGGGGGACTGAAGAGGACCCAATCGGAAATCAGGCTGAAAGACGATACCTACGTGCCCCTGTATGTGAACGACGTTTTGTGGACCCTGGCGTTGCCGAAGAACTTTAACCGGGACCACGAGTTCTGCAACCCGATATCCGGGGGGACTTACCAAGGCCGGGTTTTCCGCCTGCCGAAAGTGTACATAAAGGGCGACTACGGCGACCCGTTGGTCGACAGGTCCGTCCAGTTGGCCCAATTCTTGCAGTCCTGTCGAGTGCCGGTTTATTACAGGTTCAATCCAGGCGGGTCCCACGGGATCGAGACGCAAAACAGGACGGCGGCGCTAGAGCTGTACAATGATATGAGGTGGTTCGTTAATGATAACTATTTGGCGGAGAAGCCTGACGGGATTATGAGCTCTCTTGATCGCCGTGCTTCTCAGTGATGATGAGCTTTTTTTTGAGTTATCTGTTTCATTTTCTTTTTTGGTGACTGTTTCCTTGGATATGTATGAGGAAAAGTATAGGAAAAAAAAAAATATTGCACCTGATGCAATTCAGTTTGCACATTTCAAACGTGAAGAATAAGAGATATTGTGTTTGTTAACAATAATTTTTTTTTCTTTTAATTTTTCAATATATTGTTAAAATAGAAGATATTTGCATTTATTAATGAATTTATGATGAACGGAATCACAAAATTTTATTTTGTGATTAATTCAAATTAATTCGTTATGAATCGATCGGGCAATGAAGAACACACTTGTGTTTTTTTGTTTTTCGTTTTTTGCCGCGACGGAAATAGAAGTAATGTAAAAGGGATTAATTAAGGGTATGCTCGATTTGGGATTTTAGGCATAAGATGTTAATTTCTAATTGTATGTGGCGTTTACAACTAAGATATTTTATAAATTTGTTTGATTTGATATTTGAAAATTTTAATCGAAATTCTCCAACATCACCCCAAAAAGAATTTGTTATAGACCACTTTGACGTATTTGAAATTGAAGCTGCACTTTGAATTGCAATTGAAACTTGCACAACGCTGAGGATGGACCCAAATCATCGTCGGAAGTGATTGCGAAAGCCTAGTAAACAAGTCGAAAGGCACACGACAGGACTTATCTACGCTGGGTAATTTGATTTCGAATGCTCATCTACTTGTTGCATTTTTTTAAATTGTCACTTCTCGTTTGTACGTCGTATGAGCAATCTAGTCGCTCATCGCTTAGCTAGGAATGCTACATCCATGTCCGAGGGACAAACGCATATTCCTGTACTCACTGTTGATGCTTTATATGTTAATTTTTCATGGGGAATTAATAAAGGTACTTTCTCCTTTAAAAAAAAAAAAATAAATGTCCTACTTATGTGTGAAGTTGATTTGCTTCTTATCCTCCACGTCCACATTTTTTAAATATTCACAGACGAATATATTTGTCAACTGATCATAAGGTCTATACATCTACTTTAGAATTTTATTTCATTTAGCTAGCATTTTTCTTTGTTGAATTTTTTATTTATGTATGTTTACTACATCAAAAGGTTATCTGATTATCGAGCCTTTGTCCAAACCCAACTACAAGAAGTCCTTAAGAATTTGTAGTACCTGTTAGCGTAATTATAGAAAATCAATGCTTGCTTGATTATAGGAGTAATTATAGAAAATCAATGCTTGCTTGATTATAGGAAATCAATCCTAGCATGATTGTAGGAGTCTTATTTAGCAAAATTACAGCAACTAATCAGTCCTAGCATGATTGTATTCTTGTGTATATATATATATATATATATGTAATATCCTTGTACAAAACATACAGAAATACACAATTCTTTTATCATTGTCTCTACTCTTTTTTGCTAATAGTACCACAATCGTGTTTTCAATCGTTGGATTGAATATAACGATATAATAATTTTATTTTTATTTTTTACACTTTTGAGCATCATCATATTCAAATATAATAACTAAAAACATTAATTGAATAGCATGTAATTTTACATATTGTGACATATGTATTGGCCTTTTATCCCTCCATATTCAGACATTATTCATCCTACTCAAATTGATTAGGCAAAATAATTTCTTTTTATTAAAAAAAATAATCCTTTGATAAAGCATTTTCTTGATTTGGTACGTGCTCTTCTTCTTTCTGCCTCATGCCCAGATAAGTTTTGTGGGGAAGCAGCTTTTTATGCTGTTTATATTATTAACCGTCTCCCTACAATGGTTCTTCAAAATCTATCTCCTTTTGAAAAGTTGTTTGGACATTTTTCTGACTATTCAATTCTTAAACCTTTTGGTTGTGTCTCTTTTGTTCTTCTACAACCTCATGAACATACGAAATTAGAACCTCGTGCTTGGTTATGTTGTTTTCTTGGATATGGCATTGAGCACAAAGGGTGTCGGTGTTGGGATCCTATTTCCAACAGGTTACGAATCTCTTGTCATGTTACTTTTTGGGAAGATACAATGTTCTCTTCTCTTTCCAAATTTCATAGCTCTATCAATACTGATTCTTTGTTTTTCATTGATCCCTCAGTTGAGTTGTTTCCAAGTCATGACATAGGTGACTCTGATGTGCTCAATAATATCCCATCCCCACCTACTTCCGTTGATTCTGCTCCAGTTGATGATCCTGTACCTACGCTTGTGTCTTCTTCTACCACTACTCTCCGTCGTTCTACTCGGGTAGGAGAGACTCCAAACTATTTTTCTGATTTTCACCATTACTCTACTATTGCAACTCTTCATGAGCCTCGCTCCTATTGGGAGACCAGTAATGACCCTCTCTAGCAGCAAGCTATGACTGAAGAACTTCAAGTATTAGAGAAAACTTATACTTGGGATTTAGTTGGTCTTCCACCAAACAAGACCCCTATTAGATGCAAATGGATCTACAAAATTAAAACCCGATCTGATGGAATCGTTGAACTATACAAAGCCTGTTCGCAGTCTTTTAACTATTGTTGTTGTTCGTCAATGGAACCTTTTTTAGATGGATGTCAAGAATGCCTTTCTTCATGGTGATTTAACAGAAGAGGTTTATATGCATCCTCCTCTTGGTTATCATTTTTCTCACAAAGTTTGCCACCTTTGGCGAGCCTTATATGGTTTAAAATAGGCTCCCACAGCTTGGTTTGCCAAATTTAGTGCCACTCTTACTCAAATTGGTTTTGTCTCTAGCCCACATGATTTTGCTTTATTCACTCGCCGAACTAACAGTGGTATTGTCCTTTTATTGCTTTATGTTAATGATATGATAATAACAAGAGATGACTTCTCTGGTATTTCAGAGTTACAACATTTTCTCAATCAACATTTTGAAATGAAGGACTTGGGTTCTCTCAGCTATTTTTTGGGACTTGAAGTTTCTCAGAATTCTGATGGCTATTATCGATCTCAAGCCAAGTATGCATCCGACTTACTTTCTAGATCAGCCATCATTGATAGCAAAACTGTATCAACCCCGATGGAGCTAAATTGCAAACCTATATCGCTTGATGGCAGTCCTCTTGATGACCCTACCTTATATAGACAACTTGTTGGAACTCTCGTTTATCTCACAGTTACTCGCCCTGATATTTCATATGGAGTTCATTTGGTTAGCCAATTTATGTCTGCCCCCCGCTCAACTCATTTCTCTGCAGTGCTTCGAATCCTTCGATATATAAAAAGAATCTTTTTCACGGTTTACACTTTTCTGCTACCTCATCCCTAGTATTATCGGGCTATTCTGATGCTGATTGGGCTGGTGATCCGACAGATGGTCGCTCTACAATTGGTTATTATTTCTTTTTGGGTGATTCTCTCATCTCTTAGCGTAGCACGTTTCAGCACAAAATCTGAGTATCGTGCACTTGCTGATGCTACATCTGAATTACTTTAGTTATGATGGTTGTTAACAGATATGGGCCTCACTCATTCTTCTGCCACCATGCTTTATTGTGACAATCAAAGTGCCATACAGATTTCACATAATGATGTATTTCATGAGCGCACCAAACATATCGAAATTGATTATCAATTTATTAATCACCATGCTGCTCATGGAACCATATATCTTATTCGTGTCTCCTTTGCTAATCAAACTGCTGATATCTTCACCAAATCACATCTTTCCACTCGCTTTTAGGATCTCATTAGCAAACTCAAGTTGGCATCAGTGCGATCACCTTGAGTTTGAGGGGGGGGGGGGGGTGTTAGCGTAATTATAGAAAATAATGCTTGCTTGATTTTAGGAAATCATCCTAGCATGATTGTAGGAGTCTTATTTAGCAAAATTACAGCAACTAATCAGTCCTAGCATGATTTTATTCTTGTGTATATATATATGTAATATCCCTGTACAAAACATATAGAAATACACAATTCTTTTATCATTGTCTCTACTCTTTTCTGCTAATAGTACCACAGTCGTATTTTTAATCATTGGAATGAATATAACACTATCATAATTTTTTTTTTACACTTTTGAGCATCATCATATTCAAATATAATAACTAAAAACATTAATTGAATAGCTTGTAATTTTACATATTGTGACATATTTATTGGCCTTTTATCCCTCCATATTCAGACATTATTCATCCTATTCAAATTGATTAGGTAAAATAGTTTCTTTTTATTCAAAAAAAAAAATCCTTTGATAAAGCATCTTTTATTGTAATACGTATATATTTTATCTTACTATCATATTAATTTAGAGAGGCAATTGATGTTTTCTAAAGTAGAAAATATTAAGTCTTGCATGTGTCATGTTATACAAGACAAACTGTATTTCATCATATTTTGAAAGACAAGTTAATTATAAAAATAAATTTGTATTTTGAAAGGTCGAAATAAAGTTGAAGTGAATAAGCGTTTATATTGAAAAAAAAGTACTATATATATAGATGTAAATAACATGGGGTTAAAGCCGCCCACTTCGTTAATTTTATATATATATATATATATATATATATATATAGAGAGAGAGAGAGAGAGAGAGAGAGAGAGAGAGTGGTCTTTCTCGTTCGTCCTTCAGTTAACTACACCTAATATGCAGAAAATGTGAAAGAAAAAGAAACGAAGTCAATTTAAAATTCTCACTTGACAAAACAATTTGCTCAAAAATAAAGCGTTGGGAGTTTAACTAATGGAATCAAACCAAGATGTAATTATAAAATAAAAAAAGAATCAAATCATGATGTTTCAAAGAGATCCAATAGATGGACTTGACCATTTGTCTCCTCGAAAAGTCTTGTGTTTCACCCATAATTCAGATATATATATATATGTGTGTGTGTATGTATCTATTACATTATTTAATTAGACATTGTATGGAATATCAGAGCGTGGGTGGGTCAGTCTGTTAATATAAAAGCCAAACAAATTAAGTTGTTGCCCTTTATCTCTATTGACTACTTAGACACTATTCAGTGATGGTATTAACATAACAAAGCTACAAAAATATCTAAAACCCAACGTCGCAAACAAAATCTACTGATTTGGTTTGAACCCATAAATGCATAGTTTTTGTAATTATCTTTAATGACAAATTCACCTATTACAAATTTAATTTTTTAAAACGAATTTCGTTTATGATAATCCGTTGATAAGTACCTTTATCATCCATTGTTTTTGTAATTATATTTATATTAAATTATATCATTAATTCATTACACATTTGATAAAATTATGATAAAATCTTTTGATCACAAATTTTTCAATAATGAATTTGGTTTTTTTTTTTTTAAATGAAACACGTGATTATATCGCTATCGCCACATTAGTTTATCGAAATCCCAAGTCATCGTGGTCATCCAAAGACACCTTGTCCTATTGGCTATTATTTATCATCAACCAATAATGTGACAAAGACTTCTAATTTGTAAAGTCCTCAATTTGAAATAAGTTATGAAAAGCATCGATTAATAAACAGGTGGGCAAACAATATCCAAATTGGGATATGCATATTTCAGAAAGTTGTACGTAATAGATTTATAAACAGGACTGGTTGGTTGCTGAATTGGCCTTGTCTTAGCTTATGTATCATAAAGAGCTCGAATGCTCGATGAATATATCATCCAACTTCAATAATGGATCACATTCACATGCATAGATCTCACCTCTAATTAGTGATAGTTATCCGAAAATTATCAACCAATGATTTAACAGGTATTATTACTTATGGTGTCGTCTCTTCGAATTAGGGCAAAGCTACTAGGCAAGGTCTTTGAGAAGAAGTTATGAAATTGTTGGTTTGGATTCTCAGCCTATTTAGAAATAACATACGTGAGTTTAGTCAGAAATATCTCCGACAAGGATCGTCCAATGCTTAAATTAGTATGTGTATTGAGCAGAAAATCGAAAGAGAAGAGTACACCAAAGTGCAAATAGTAAGAAGGAAATCATATCCCAATACAATTAATGTCTTGACCTTCTATTTATATGTGGTGGATAAAGTGCATGGTTCTAGAGCTCAAATGGCTTATCGCCATCGATCTGTACAAGGAATATTTCTTGACATAGATGGTGGAGACGCCAATGTGCAAGGGCATGTCAGAAACCATTATAAAAGGAGACCACTTTGAGGAGGGATAACACCACCTCGAGCAAGGTCCTGTACATCATCGGAATTGTGTATAATAGACTCCTCAATTCGTCGAAGCCATGCTCTGACCGGGATCGAGGAGGCATTCTCGAATATTTGCGCCATGCAAGAGCCACGTACGAACTGTCATCAGATAAGTCCATGTATCCAGATGAGTGCTACATAGAAATTATGTATTTTTCCCTACACCACTTACATTTATTTTGTGATCGATCACTTTTTTTAAAGTATACACTAATTATACGAGTATAAATAATTCATCACATATAATTATTGAATAATCACTTTGATGTGGTCGAATTGTTGCTTGACCACGTGGCGGAGTTTGATACGTTTCGAATGATATTGTTGGTGGCCCACCTGTCAAAGAGGGAGGAACACACGTGAGTCTAGTCGGTTTTGCCCTTGCGTAGGCTCTCCGACGCTCAAGTCAGTGATAGGATATTTGGAGAAGATGATGAATAGTAAAATTTTATTCTTGCTTGGGAAGTAAGAAGTGAATTAATGATACCTCTTGGAGGAGAGCTTTTTTGTCATTTATATGAAAGAGGCCCCTTTGACATAACGTAGTTGATGGGGGTTGGTCAATCGTCCTGAACAGGGACACAAAAAGGACATGCCTTTTGTCACTTTTCATACTCCCAAGTGTCGATTGCCCATACCTCTCATTAATGGGGGTTGAACCTTGCATTTAATGCATATCTTGAGCATTTATGACTAAGGATTGTATTTATGAGGGGGTATTAAATGCGTATGTGGCTGATTGGATGGACCCAAGTGCTATAGTAGCAAGCTTGGTGGCAGCAGGTGCAATCCTCCCAGTTTTGCTAGTTGGGATTTTGCCCGTTGGCCGCCAGCTAGGGCTGAGGTTAAGGCTAATATTCGTGCCCTCGATATATCGCACCTCGAGGGCATTTCAAGACTTAAAACCTCTTGTGCCCTATAGCATTGGCCATACGCTTGAACTTTCGAGGGCCCAATGTGGCTCCTCAGGAGTTGGAGCCACGAACTTAATGATGGGATGGACCTGGGGGAGCTCCCCTTCTCGTGACTCGCACTCCAAGGCCCTCCTTTTTACACACGGACACTTTCTTCTAGGATAATAAGTCTATTTGAGGGTATCGATCCTCACACTTGGTGAAGTTCGGGGCTTAGAACCTTTATCGAGGGCAGCCAGCTTCATCTAGGGAGCTATCATCCATACTTACCAATGTTTGAATTAATCTGCCTCTGCTGACGTGTACAGTCGGTGTGGCAAGTGGCACCTCACACTTCATTTAAAACTAATGCCAATGATTAAATTGTAGAAATTAAGACAAAACTCTGCATGCGATAGCGATATTAAGCGATCGCCATATGACATTAAGATAAATTAAAGAAATCTCAATGATTAAATTGTAGAAATCAAGATAACATATCCCCTTACTTTTTCAGGTAAACGGATAGGATGCGATGCGAATTAGATAAATATATTTCCCCTTATTCTATTCATGCAAGTAAACAAATAAAACATCATACGATTATAAATATACATTTTACAAAATAAATTATTATTATCATTATGTTTTTTACAATAACAGTCTTTATACTAGTAAAGCGGACATATACATTGCATATATATGCAAAATAAAAAAAAAGATACAAATTAAATACGTACTTAAGTTCTAGTATTTATAAAAATATTTTTATATGAATAATTTTTTTAATATTTATTAAATTCAAGATAAATGAAAAGTAAAATAATTTATTATAAGACAAAAATAAATTATTAAAGAATTAATAATGAACAAAGAATCAAGTAAGAAAAAAGAAGGCAACATGGAGAAGAGGCGAGGGAGATAAAATAATAAAAAAATTTGAAAACAAAATGACAAACCAAAAATATTATTAAACTAAAGTTAATTACTCTAAAAGGTTTTTATTTTATATAGTAGTGAAAATAGTATAGATAATAATATAGATAGCATAGATATTCTTACAAATAAACAAAACTTGTAAGTAGATATGGAGCCAAGTAGGGGGTTGTAGGGGGCAATCATCCCCACCTCCATACCGCCCATTTTCAAGTTCATATTGAACTAAATTTTATATATATTTTTAGATTCTGCCCCTCTTCCCTCTCAAATAATAAAATTACCTTTAATATTTTTAGAAAAATTTAATATCATCCCCACATTAAAATTTCTCACTCTATCTTTGCTTCTAAGTAATATGTATCAACACCCGGGACATGCTAAAAATTTCTCCAATTATAACTACAGTGTACACTTACCCATTTTCTTTAACTATTAACCATTTCTACAAGTTTTACCGCGAATATATTCCATTAGAATCTTCTATAGACATGCCATGCACCTTTCAAGTTTTATAAAGTTGGAAATGGCCAACTACAACAAAGAAAGTCTTGTAACCAGCTATATTTGTCCATCTTTTGTCTAGTCTTAAATGTGTAATTTCTTTGGTTATATATAATTACATGTAAATAAAATACTAAACTTTTTATAGTTTCTCATAACCTTAAATTTGAGAAATAGTCCGTGAATCTTTAGATTAATGAATATATACCTCATCTGTAGAGACATAAAGAGTTTTTCGTTAGGGGTTCAACTTGTGACAAGTGCGTCTGTGGGTGATATAGGAAATTCTAACTCATACTTGGTTCGATCAAATCAGTATTAATCAGATGACAAGTGTCTTACACTTGCCCTGTAATTGATAAATAATTTAGAGAGTGAAGAATCACTTGAAAATTACAACACACTTGCCGTATGATTTGTTGAGTTCGATTAAACTAGGCTCGGATAAGAGTTTTTCAAGTGGTATGGTGCGTCCGCATTAAATAAAATTAAAAAATAAATTATAATTTCTTCGTAGAATAAATAAAACGTGCTTTTTCATAATTTAATCAAATAAAGTGACAACCAGAGCACAAGGTACTTTTTCTCCTCATCTTTATAATCCCCACATGCAATGCAACACTCCTCACTCTTAACACTCGACCACACACTATTCACCCTCTTCTTCCTTAGCCATGCTCAAGCCCATCCTCTTCTTCTTCATATGCCTTTCATGGCGGCCATTAATCGCCGCCGGCCAAGAACACACCTGGCAAGAGGCCTTTCAAGCCCTCGGCATATCCTGGAACCCCGACGGCACCCTGAACCGGACCATCCAAATCCCCATGGTTGGCCCAACCCCAGACCCGTCGTCATCGAACCCGCCACCGTCGGCCCTGTCGCAGGACATCAATCTCAGCCCACAAAGCAAAGCCTACGTCCGCCTCTACATCCCCGTCGACCCCCCCAAGAACCGCAAGCTCCCGTTGATCATCTACGTCCACGGCGGCGATTTCGTCCTCTTCTCCGCCACCACTGTCATCTTCCACTCCTTCTGCAATGACATCGCCTCTCAGTTCCCCGCTGTTGTCGTCTCCGTCGAGTACCGCCTTGCTCCAGAGAACCGCATCCCAGCTGCCTACGACGACGCCCTCAACGCCATCTTCTGGGCCAAGAACCAGGCCCTGGGGGTCGGAGGCCGGGACCCTTGGATGGAGTACGCCGATTTCTCCAGGTGAGACTACAAAAAATGCATCTCATTCAATGACTTATCATTACGTTATAAATTCAGTTTTTATGATGGAATTCATCTATAATAATCTTTTTAATAGATGTCTTGTCACTTATTATTTTTTTAATTTTATTTATATTGAAAATTTTAAGATATCCATCATAGCTATTTTGAATCTATGATAGAATCTCTCCATCATAAATTTTATATTAGTGAAGGAGTGGTTTCTTCAAACTACACGAACCATTGTAAACATTCGCACTGTATTTTGATATTTATTTGATGTGAGAGATAATTAATGAATATGCTGATTTCTCTCTCTAGGGTCTTCCTGCTGGGCAGCAGCGCGGGTGCCAACATAGCGTACCACGTTGCCCTCAGGGCCCTGGATTTCGACATCAGGCCCTTAAAAATCAGGGGCCTGCTGATGAACCAGGCTTATTTCGGGGGGCTGAAGAGGACCCAATCGGAAATCAGACTGAAAGACGATCCCTATGTGGCCCTGTATGTGAATGACGTTTTGTGGACCTTGGCATTGCCAAAGAACTTTAACCGCGACCACGAGTTCTGTAACCCGATCTCCGGCGGGACTTACCAGGGCCGGGTTTTCCGCCTGCCGAAAGTATACATAAAGGGTGACTACGGCGACCCGTTGGTGGACAGGTCCGTGCTGTTGGCCCAGTTCTTGCAGTCCTGTCGAGTGCCGGTTTATTACAGGTTCAATCCAGGTGGGTTCCATGGAATTGAACTGCAAAACAAGACGGCGGCGCAAGAGCTGTACAATGATATGAAGTGGTTCGTTAATGATAACTATTTGGCGGAGATGCCTGACGGGATTGTGAGCTCTCTTGATCGCCGTTCTTCCCAGTGATGATCAGTTTTCCTTGAGTTATCTGTTTGATTTTCTTTTTCTGTGATTGTTTTCTTCGATATGTATGAGGAAACGTAAAGAAAAAGAAAAAATGAAATTGTACGTGATGCAATTCAGTTTGCACTGTTCAAACGTGAAGAATAAGAGATATTGTGTTTGCTAACAATATTTTCTTTTTCTTTTTCTTTTTTCCTTTAATTTTTTCAATATATTGTTAAAATAGAAGACATTTGCATTTATTAATGAATTTATAAAGAACGAAATTCCTCACAAAATTTTATTTTATGGTTAACCTAAATTAATCTGTTATGTATCGATCGGACAATTAATGAAAAACACACTTTTTTTTTTTGGTGGTGATAGAAATAGAAGGTGATGTAAAAGGAATTAATTAAGAGCATGTTTAATTTGGGATTTTAGGTATAAGTTATTAATTTCTAATTGTACGTGGTGTTTACAATTAAGGTATTTTATAAATTTATTTGATTTGACATTTAAAATTTTTAATTGAGATTCTCCAACATCACTCCAAAAAAAGAAATTATTATAGGCCACTTTGCAATATTTAAATTTCAAGCGGCACTTTGAAGCACGGTTGGAACTTGCACAACGCCGAGGATGGACACAAATCATTGTCGAAAGTGATTGCGAATGCCTAGTAAACGAGTTGAAAGGCACACGACAGGGATTATCTACGCTGGGTAGTTTGATTTCGAATGCTCACCCATTTGCCACATCTTTTCTAAACTGTCACTTTTCACTTGTACTTTGTATGAGCAATCTACTTGCTCATCGCTTAGCTAGGAACGCTACATTAATTTTCAGTTCGGATCCTCTACTATACAATGGTGTTACATCTCCTCATACATTCATCAATACACACAACGTGTATTAGTGAGCTGTTGAGATAAGGAAAGAGAATATTTAAAAATTTTCCATATCATAAATTTTTCTCTTTCTTTATCTCAACCGATCACCAATACACGTGGCAAATATTAATGAGTAGAGGAGGACATGTAGCACCATTGTGTAGTAGATGATCCGAACTAATTAATTCCTGTCCGAGGGACAAACGCATATTCCTGTACTCACTTTTGACGCTTTGTATTCTAATTTTCATTGTGAATTAATAAAGATACTTTCTCGTTTAAAAAAAAATAAAATAAACATATCCTGATTATGTGTGAAGTTGATTTGCTTCTTATCCTCCTCGTCCACATTTTTTCAATATTCACAGACGATTATATTTGTCAACTGATACACCTAAAATTGTAAAGCCGGATGTGGTCGCTTTGAATTTTCTACTTTAGATATTTTATTTCATTTATCATTTTTCTTTGTTGAATTTTTGGTTTATATATGTTTAATACATCAAAAGCGTATCCGATTATCGAGACTTTGTCCACATTCAACTACAAGAAGTCATTAAGAAGTTACACTACGACGGTCGTATTTTCCATCGTTGAATTAAATATAATGATATCATAATTTTTGTTTTTTTTTTGTTGATACTTTTTAATATTATTATATTTAAATCTAATAACTAAAAATTCAATTGGGTGCGTAGCATGAAATTTTACATATTATGACACATGTATTGACCTTTTATCCCTCTATATTCTGATATTAATATTCATCCTACTCAAATTGATTAGCTAAAATAGTTTCTTAATTTTTTATTCAAAAAAAAATCTATTGATAAAGCATCTTTTATTGTAATAAGTAAATGTTTTATCTTATATATTATCATATTAATTGAGGGAGATAATTGATGTTCTCTAAGGTAGAGGATATTAACTCTTGCATGTGTCATCATGTTATACAAGACAAACAGTATTTCATCCTATTTTAAAAGAAAAGTTACTTATAAAAATAATTTGTATTTTGAAAGGTCCAAATAAAGTTGAAGGGATAAATTTTTATATTGAAAAAAATGTTCTGTATAGCTGTAAATAACATGGGGTGAAAGCAGCCTACTTTGTTAATTACACACACACACACACATATATATATATATGTAGAGAGAGAGAGAGAGAGAGAGCCTACATTGTTAATTACACACACACACACATATATATACAGAGATAGAGAGAGAGAGAGAGAGAGGTCTTTCTCGTTCGTCCTTTAGTTAACTCCAGCTAATATGCAGAGAAAATGAAAGAAAAAGAAACGAAGTCTTTTTAAAATTCTCACTTGACCAAACAATTTGCTCAAAAATAAAACGTTGGAGTTTAACTAATGGAATCAAATCATGATGTAATTATCAAAAAAAACAATCAAACCATGATGTTACAAAGAGATCCGATAAGATGGACTGGACCATTTGTCTCTTCGAAAAGTCCTCGGTATCACAAATAATTCAGATCTATACATAGGTATCTATTACATAATTATTTAGTTATACCTCCTATGGAATATCAGAGTGTGGGTGGGTCAGTATGTTAATATTAAATATTATTTTTAAAAGTGTGTACTTATTCAGCAAGTGGACGGATAAATAATTAACGAGTGATTATTTTGAAAATTCACATTTTTATTGATATAAGACTTGTGTAGGGTGAGTATCAATTCGGATCTTCTATTACATAATCGTGTTACATTTTTTATTATATTTATTAATACACGCCACATGTATTGATAAACGGTAGAGATAAGAAAAGAAAAAAAAATTGATGATATGAAAAAAATATAAAGATTCTCTTTCCTTATCTCGACTGCTCACTAATACAAATAACATGTATTGATGAGTGTAATAGAAGATGTAATCTAATTATGTAACAGAAGATTCGAACTGGGTGAATACTATTACTCATTAATACACATTTTGAAAGGCTGAAAAATTAAGAGAGAAGAGGAATACATTTAGAAAGAAGAAAAACGGAGATATCGCGCAGGTTTTTCTGCTGCACGGTCTATGATCGGACGGTCATTCCTTCGTAGATAGAGCTGAAATTTTGTAGGCAGATTTTAGATACTAGAATTTGGACGGTTGGATTGAAGATTGAACGGCTGGATCGTGAGTTATACAATTTGGATTTCAAGTCCTTGTTTGGTTACAAAGACTATGCGTTTCTTGATGGACTGTATACCTCTAGGACGGTATTTAGAGACGAATGGCAATTAATTTGTTAGGGTGGAAGTTTGCTCGGTTTTTCAAGTGATTCTTTTCCAACTTGTGATTTTGCACGTGAATGTTGATGTGTTGATTTGATTATTTATTTCCCTACTTGTTCGGCCCGGTTGGATTACACACGAAAACTTTTGATCTTGAGTTTTGGTTCTAATTTTTTGTATTTAAGAAAAATTATATTTTTGGTCCTATAACTTTAGTTTTGTAACACATTTGGTCTCATAGCTTTTTGCTTGATAAATGAGGTCCTCGAATTTAATATGCTTTTATACATTTGGTATTTATTTTTCGCACATTTACTCCTGGAATCTCAAAGGCGATCCTGTTTTTTTTTTTTTTTTTTTTTACACATTTGGTCATTCACTCATTTTTCATCCAAAATCAAACTTTTTTGGCTAGTGAGACATGATTTGCATTTGATTTTTTCCCCAAACTACAACAATTTAAAAAAAAAACATGACTAAACCACAGATTTTAGCTACGGATTTTTCTCGTGGCTGAAAGTTGCATGACTAAAATTAGCCATGGATGTTTCGCAGCTAAGCCCAACCACAAATTTAACTAGGAACAATCCATGGTAAAATTGGTGCCAAGTTTCACTCCAATTTAGCCACGGATTAGCCATGAAAAATTAGTGAATATTTTTTTCGTCGCTTTTTTTTTTAATTCGTAATTAAAATTCGTGGCTAAATGCCACTTTTCTTGTAGTGCCAGCAAGTAAAACATTAATTATGTTACCTAGCGTAAATTGCACTTAGACATTTTTCAGCAAAATTACTTCGCTCTCATTCGTATAAGAACCCCAAATTGAAAACCCTAATTTTCTGTTGGACGATTCGAAATTTTTTTTTTAATGCCCAAATCTGAGTGGATACTCAATAAAATCGTGGGCTAACTGTCTGCATTTGAGGAAAATTGGGATGGAGGAGATGTTACATGCAAGTGAGAAGATTTTGAATCCTCCACAATCATACAAGTGAGAAGATTTTGAATCCTCCACAATCATACCATAAGTTTTTCGTTATTTTGGAATTTGTTGTAGCAATTTCTGTTGTTTTGTTTTATTCTGTTTTCGGCGTTGTAATTGCTGTGGTTGACTAACTTTAAAAAAAATTTATGCTAGATTTTGATTATTGCGAGGGATGGTGCCCTTTTTCTTGGTATATGTTTGATATGTCTTTTCATTTGAATTGTGCACTTTTTTTATATTTAATGGTGAATTATGCATTTTTTTAGTGTTATTTGACAATAAAGTAGGTGTCTTTAAGATTAAATTATAGTGTTACTATTGGCTTTTTTTTTTATAAGACTTTGAATATATATTCTATTGATGAATGTATCAAACATTTGTTTTTCCCAGTCAGAAAAGTTTGATTTGGACTAAAAATAGGTAAAGGATCAGATATATGAAAGGAAGGACCATATTTTATATTGCAGGATCAAATGTACAAAAAATAAAGACCAAAACTATGAAACCAAAAATAAAGGCGTATTAAGTTAAAGGATTATATTTGTCAAGCACAAAACTACGAAACCAAATATATTACAGAGCTAGAATTACAGAACCAAAAATATAACTTTATCTTGTATTTACGTACTTGAACTCTTGCACACACCGATCTTCCGCTACATTAACCTCTTCCCCTTTACGAACTAACGATGAAGCATTTGTTTCTCGAAGTATCATTGGAAAAGTATTTTATTTTATTATATTATTATATTTTCTTCTGATAATATACAATACAATTGTATATATACACATTTATACATTATCACATTTCACTCTCATATATAATATGAATCAAATGAATAGTGCGAGGTTTAATTTAGGAACATCAATTCAGAAAAAGAGGGGGGGGGAAAAAAGTTATATATATGATAGGGGGATTTTTGAAATCCAAGCTAAATCAAATATCAGTCTGCCAAATGGGCCAGCCCAATTCCCTGGAGAATTCTAGTTATGGGCCTGGACCAATTCCGATCATATCTAGAGTTTCGTCTTCTTCTTTTGTTAAATTTATAAATTAAAAGTTTTTTTATTATAATTTAATTAACAATTTTTTTATTCTCTTTTACGAAAAAATAAATCTAAAACCTCGATATACTTCAATCTGTCCATATAAATTACAACATTGCTATAGTTTTGCTTGATCTGAAAATTTAAAATTTTATTTATAAGATAAGGTAAAACATTTTTGAAATAAATTTATCCAAAACGGCCCTCCGACTTTATAATAAAAGAATATTATAAAACTCAATCCGCAGAACCAATAAACACTAAACACTACAATAGGAATGTACCCCCTTCAGTTACGAATCAATACACTATAAATTTAGTCACCGTGACACATTTCATCCATAATGCTTCCATTAATAAATGCCTTGTGGTCATGTTGATTATCTCTTTAGTTCTGTTCACATTAAATTTTTATCATCAATGCATTATATATATTTTAAATCCATGGCATAATCTCTCCATTAGAAATTGAAAATGTTCATTATTGAAGGAGGGGATTTTCTAGCCCAGATCTGATCACTCAACCGCGCGAACTAGGGTTATTTATCATGTGGCGAGTGTTTTTATACTTACTCTATGATTGGTAAATAATTTAGTAAAAGTGACCAATGATTTAACAAATACAATACATATGTTATATAATATATTGAATTCGATCAAACCAAATTTGAGTATGAATTTTTTGTGAAAAAAGATGCTTTCTTGCAGCGACAAACACATGCATGAATGCATGATTAACAATACAATTTCCTGCAAACGAAGACAATGTTAAAACCTATCAAAAACAACCTCTCAACTAGTAAATCAACCATCTCAATAAATTTCCCAAGAAAGAACAAAAAAATCATGTTTATTTCCCCAAATTTCTTTCCCATCATGCATGCAACAGAAAAAAAACGAAATCAAACAAACTCTTTGATGAA
Organism: Petrea volubilis; assembly: GCA_026212405.1. Taxonomy (NCBI): domain Eukaryota; kingdom Viridiplantae; phylum Streptophyta; class Magnoliopsida; order Lamiales; family Verbenaceae; genus Petrea; species Petrea volubilis. The sequence goes on from JAOWBU010000252.1 coordinate 20,457, forward strand.
ATTAAGTATGGCAGTGGCCCTCCTCGAGTCTATCATATCAATGCCATGAAACCCCACATCATCGAACCTCGCCTCCACCAGCACCCCTTGCTGCACCAGCATCTGCACAAAATCTTGCTGCCGATCGATCAATGGGTCGCCGCCGAAGCCGAGGACCAAGCACCGCCCGAGGTTCTTCATCTTGTCCCTCATAGGCTTGTCGACGAAAGGGTTACAGTAGCGGTGGTCCCGGTCGGTCCCCGGCGGCAGAGCCAGCTCCCAACACATGTCCTGCACGGGGAGGGGGAAGTACTGATCGGTGGCGGTCTTGAGCTCGCTCTTGGTGCGTGCCTTGGATCCGAATAACGGTTGGTTGAGGACTGTGCCGGCGACCTTGAGGGGGCGGAGGTCCATGTCGAGGAGGCGGAGGCCGGCGTTGAAGGCGATGTTGGCGCCGCAGCTGGCGCCGTAGAGGTAGCATCGGGAGAAGTCACCGTAGTCGCGGATCCACTGGTCGCCGCCGCCGGAGGAGGAGGCGGCCTGGCTGCGGACCCACATGACGGCGTCGATGGCGTCGTCGTATTGGGCGGGGAGGCGGTGCTCGGGGGCGAGGCGGAACTCGACGGCGACGACGATGGCGGGTACCTCCGCGGAGAGGCGGTTGTTGTACTCGTGGATGATGGTCTCGGCGACGCTCAACTGGATCCAGCCGCCGGCGTGGAAGAAGAAGATGATGGGGAGGCGAGCGATGGTCTTGTCGTTGGACGGGAGCTTCGTCGGCCGGTAGATGCGCATCCATGTCTTCTTTGCGGCGTCGAGGGTCACGTCCTTGCTCAGCACCGCCAGATGGCTGGCGTTCTGCGGTGACTCTCCGGTGGGGGCGGAGGTAGGGAGCTTCATGAACCGGGTCAGGGTCCCGTCAGGGTTCAGGGACACGCTCACATGCTCGTATGGGTCGAATTTTGACATTTTTTTTCTTCAAGAAATATTACTATCAGAGCCACAGCTTTTGTGAAACGGAGGTAGTATTTATTTATTGTTTTTTGGTTAATTGAACAACACAAGTTAGTTAGTCGTTGGGAAAAGAAAGTGTGAATGATTCACGGGAGTGAGTTTGATTGCGTTGTTGTTTCTTCTTTTATGTGGTGATGAAAGTATTAAGGGGCTGTGCTTGAATTTAGGTGGAATTTGTTAGGCTTCAAAGCACGTTTACATACAATGAAATGACCAAGATCCTATTTATATGTTAACCCCAATTAATAAGTTTTTCCTCCTCTTTTTTTTTTTTTTTAATTTTTAGTTACTTTGTTTAATCCATTTGCAATGATGAGGCAAGTATAAATGTTTCAATTATTATTGATTTGACTATTGATGTGATATATCTCAAATTATATCACGTGACTAAATTTGAGAACTCAAATACAAATTATACAAATTGTTGCTACACTATAACCATTCTTGAAATGACATTTTGAACTCTCAACCCTCGGGATAAGACAAGCGCAAGCTTTTATGACCCATGAGGCCATCTTCCTCGCAAGTAGCTTCCCCCAACTTTAGGCCGGAGGTCACTCCTCAAGGGCACATCGACTAAGGGTCCATCCTCTTGGTAGGCATTGCTCTTGATGGGTGTTTGACCTTGTATATATCAAGAAATCTCTTACAAGATCTAACTCATTAAGTAAAATTTTACATTTAATGAAAGAAGCACGTTATTAATTAGTTTTTTTTAATTCATATGTAATAATGAGGGAAGTATAAATGTTTCAATAATTATTGATTTGAGTTATTGTGTGTCATATCTCAAATTATGCTACATGACTAAATTTCAAGACCTAAACACAAATCACATAAATTATTACTGCTCAAAAACCACCACTGAGAAGACATTTTTTAAAATAAATTGCTAGAATAAGGCAAGCACAAGCTTTTACAACCCATAAGGCCATGTCATCCACAGGGAGCTTCCCCGAACTCTAGGCTTGAGTTCACTCCTCAAGGACATATTGACTAAGGGTCCATGCTCGGTTAGGGGTGTTCCCCTCCATAGGCACTACTCTGATCAATGGGTGTTCGATCTTTGGTATATCAATAAATCTTTAATAAGGTCAAACTTTCTTTAAGTGAAACCCCGCGTCAAATGAAAGAGCACGTCAATGTACAGTGCATTTAATAACCCATCACTTCAAATATCTTATAGTTCATGCAAGTTAGGCAAGGTCGAAAGATTTTTCCTTCATTAAAAAATCAAAAGAAATTAATGTTAATTATACATACATATTTAATCATATTAAGTATCATTTTAATATATGACATTCATCCAAATACATATCGACCGATTCTTCTAATGCGAATTGGGTAGAAAAGATGAATCTTTCCTCAAGTTACAAGCAATCACAACATTTGGAACATTTAACAAATCAACGTGTGTTTACTGTTTATTGTGTGTGTGTGTGTGTGTGTGTGTGTTTCTTCAATGTTAAGACTCCAAGAGACTTCCAATAATTGAGAATACTCAATCTTTCTGTTACTTTAACTCATTGAATTTCGAGTTCCCCGCACATAGCCTAAAGTTTGTTAAAGACAAAAATCTCACCCTGCTTGCATTTTTTTTGTAACTTTTGTTTTATTTATACTATTTTTAAAATCCAAAATATCTTATTTTGTCAACTTCCAATAAATCCATTTATTTTTATTTTGAATGTTCCCTATCACTCCATTATTATTATATTTAAAAAATAAAGTGACTTTGAAATAAATAGTGCTTATAAATTTTGAAAATATATCTGTTTATATATAAGTTATATAAATTCAATCTTCTAATTCTTTACAAAAGAAAAAAAAATAATATGATTCTATACCTACTCCATTCACAAAAAAAAAAAAAAAAAGTTGTTATATTACAATGTCAGAATTGTGACTACCAGTACTCGTTGTAGCCGATTAGAACTTTTATTTTGTTATTATATAATTTAATGCTGTAATTCATGTTTTAATTATAATTATCTATAAGCATTTATACTTTATAGTGATAATTTGATTATTTAAAAACATATCACTATAATTTTAATATAAAATTTTTATGTCTCTAAATTGTCATACTATAACAATGCGAATATGCTAATTGCCAAAGACAGTAAATTAAGTGTGTGTGTGTGTGTAAATTATGTTAAGTATCACAATTTTTGGAGAGTTTTATACTTTTGTATCCAACTTTTGTAAATATGTGTTTTGGCATCTAATCTTTATTATTTGGGCGTTGATGGTATTTTTTTATATTATTCCGATGGAAGGTCCGGGTTGGATGTGATAGACCTGGTTAATTTTTTTTAAATAATTGAAAAAATATTTTTTTAAAGAAAATTTATATTGTCATAACTCTTTAAATATGAAAAAAAAATACTATTACCAAATTACTAATTTAATTACAAATTTCTATAAATATATTTTAATTTTTGAAAAGTTAAATATTATTATCGCATATTTATTTGCACATATTTTCAAATTATAACTTAAATATTAATGTTAGATAATTATTTTTATATATAAGAATAACATATTTATTTTTTTATGTGACAATTTATATAATATACGCATTTTTATATAAAGTATAGATGTATATCATATAAATTTATATAAAATAATAAATAAAAAAAACATAAAATTCTAGCAGGGTGGGTTCGAGGCAAGTCCAAATTTTAAAATGAAAATTTGGGATCCACCTTGAACCCGGTTGGAGGTCTAAAAACTCGCCCCTAATTGGCGGGTCCGGGTTAGCCGTCCCTAGTTGAATACTAAAACGCATATTTATAAAAAGTTAGATATTAAAGTGCAATATAATTTAAAGATTGGAGTGTTTAACGTAATTTAATCTATATATATTATCATCATTAATATTGTGAAATTGTTTTTGAAACAAAACAATATTTTTTGTTACTTTTATGTAATTAATGATAATTAATGATAATTTTTGTTGACGTCATGCCACCAACTTTCTATTGTCTTACAGTTGTGTATGTGGTTAATCAATACTTGTGCAAATCGAATAGATTTTATCACCAAAAAAAATAAAAAAGAATAGATTTAAAAAAAAAACAAAAATATTATTAAAATAAAAGCGTAGACAAAACTGCATAAAAGCATCTTCGCACGTACTAACGAGTCCGATCACACTTAACATCGCAAAAATTTCCACCATGAATGCCCGTGGCGCTGACGCGCCGCAGCCTAGTGGCGGGGAGTTCCTCCTGCAACTCCTCCGTGGACCATCCAACTCTAGTCCTCTTACTCCCCAGCCGCCGCCGCCCCCGCAACAGCAGCAGCAGCAGCGGCAGCCGTCACAAAGCTTCTCACTGGACCCGGCGGTCGCGGCGGTCGGCCCTGCAATCCCCACCGTTCCTCTTCCGCAAGCAGGGGCGTTCCCATCCAACGGCCACAATTTGCCTTACAGCCCGTGGAATCACTCCCCTTTGCTGCCTTTTGCTCCGCACAATTACTTCCAGCAAAACCCTAATTTAAACCTTGATTTCCTCTCACATCCTGGGGGATTCAGTTACGCGTCCCATCAGTTCAATCTTCAGTCTAGCCGCGTCTCTGCGGGTGATGATATAAGGAATTTGGGTTCTTATGGGGACACTTCTAAGCCCAGCGTACCTCTTCAGCAGCAGCAAAATCTGGTTTTTGGGTCTCTGAATCGTGATGCTGGAGATGTTTTGCATCAAAGCTTAAATTCAAAGAGTAAACTTGGGAATTCCTATAAGGATGAGGGTTTGGGGATGGATAGAAGGCAGAATATGTTACCAGTGAATACTGTCGAGGTTAATGGGAATGCCCGAGGAAATTCAAGTATATTAGGGCCTTACGAACAAGTAAGGAGCAGTAGTAGTAATAACAGGAGAAAGCAAGGAGATAATGGGAGTTACAGGGCGGTGGTGCCGCCACCAGGTTTTTCGAGTAACGTAAAGAATGTGAGGAACAGGGAGCATAGTGACGGGAGAAGGGTTTTTGATCATCATAATGTGGCAAAGGGTAAGGGTAATTCAGGTGTTTTATACAAGAATGGTAATAACTTAAGTAATCAGCTCGATACCCCTGGTCCGTCTGCTGGAAGTCACCTTCAGTCTGTTTCGGCTTTTGATATTGAGGAATCTGTGATGGAACTTCATGGTGAGGATTATGAAAATGGTGAAAATTTGAAAAATGGAAGGCAGGATAAGATGAATGGAGATCGTGATGGGACTGAGTTGGATGATTTGGAGGATCAGCTTGTGAGTTCTCTGGGTCTTGAAGATGAATCTGGTGAGAAGAGTGATAAAAAGAAGAATCGCAGAGACAAGGTAATCTCTTTATGCATTTGTGTGTTGCATTCTTTATTTTGGATGAAAATGTATGCTGTCGTACTTGCTTTTTTGTGTCGATCTTGTGTTTATTGTTTGAAACAGAATAAATTAGATTAGTCGTAATGGCATTACAAAAGTAAGTCATTAATATTGTAAGGGGATCATAAATGTGGGTCGCTAATAATGTTCGCCGTCTATAATCTAACTTGTGATTCAGATTTGAAGTAAAAAGAAAATTTCCGAATGTCGTATGAAGAAAATTAATAGCAATTGCAAAAGACAAAGGGTAATCCTCTTTTGTTACAGATTTGGTACATAGAATTGTGGAAGCATCATTTATATGGAATGACAATTGGCAATCAAGAATCATTGTCTCTTATATACAGCAACATGTTTGTTATTTGGCAACATAAGCATATTTTAACAACTGGAGACTGGTATCATCTAAAATTTTATTATCCCCAAATTGACCCGGAATGTGTGCCTGCTGTTTGTATGATTAGTAAATGAATTCAGCACTTCTTCTGTTTATGGTCTTTCCTTTTGCCTTTCTTTCAAGTTGGTTGAGTAATGACTTTCTTATATACCTTTTGTAAAAGTACATTGCATATGGACCTAGATAGGTTTGTCCTGTTTATGGTCATTCCTTTTGCCTTTCGTTCAAATTGGTTGAGTGATGACTTTCTTATATACCTTCTGTAAAAGTACTTCACGTATGGACCTGGATAGGTTCGTCATGTTCTTTCTAGTTGAACTGCTTTTCCATTTGAAAAAATGATGAAGTACAATAGATTAAACTATTTATTTTCTTATTTTTCCTTAATTTATAATAATGTTCTACGACTCCAACATCGTCGAACTGAACCAGTTCTAGGAAAAAGGTTTGGATGACAGGATGAGGTTGATATGTTAATTTCAATTCCTTCTTTTTTCAAAAAGCATTTCTTAAGTTTTCGCTAGTGTAGTTAATTGTTCTATATGTTTCCCTTTGGACTTGTTTGACAATCGATTTCGATACTGGTCCTGTTCTTAATCTTTGAAGATTCAAATTATGTTTGACAAGCTACTCTGTAGGACACGAATTCTCTTTCTTGATAACGTCCTTTTTCCTTTATATCAGGATTATCGATTCGATAAGAGAGGACAGTGGATAATGGGTCAGCGGATGAGAAATTTTAAAAGGCAGACAGCATGTCGGACTGACATAATCAGGCTTAATGATCCATTTTTAGCAGTGTTTGAGTCGTTAATCCCAGCTGCTGAAGAAAAGGTGAAGCAAGAACAATTGTTGATGGTTTTGGAGAAGCTTGTTTGCAAAGAGTGGCCTGAGGCTCGATTATATCTTTATGGATCATGTGCCAACTCATTTGGTTTTTCGAAAAGTGACATTGATGTTTGCCTCACAATGGAACTTGGGAATGTTGAGAAGTCTGAGATCTTGCTAAAGCTGGCAGATATATTGCAGTCAGACAATCTACAGAATGTGCAGGTGAATAATATCTGCTTGTGCCTTCTATTTTAGTTTAATATTAATGTCATTAGTTTGTCTTATATATTAGTTTTGGAAGGTTCATTTCATTGCGTATGATTGTGATAGATGACATAATTTGCCACTCTTATCTGAACTTATGCTTCAACCTTAGTTTCTATTCATGTTTCTTTTCCAGGCACTGACGCGTGCCAGAGTTCCTATTGTTAAGCTCATGGATCCAATTACCGGCATTTCCTGTGACATTTGTATAAACAATGTGCTGGCTGTTGAAAATACAAAGCTGCTTCATGACTATGCTCAGATAGATGTAAGACTCCGGCAGCTGGCATTCATTGTGAAACACTGGGCTAAGTCACGAGGAGTCAATGAAACTTACCAAGGAACTCTCTCGAGTTACGCGTGAGTTATCTTACTCATCTGTCGATTCTTCCATTTCCAGCCTTGATGTATTTCTTTTTGGCTAATCAGTTACTTGAATATTTTTTTCAGGTATGTATTAATGTGCATTCATTTCTTACAACAGCGAAGGCCTGCTATTCTTCCATGCTTGCAGGTAAAATAATAACCGACCTTGAATTTTACGTGTACTTATTGCTGCATGAATCTTCTTATCTGTTTTTTCAACATTGGTAGTTTGGGATTTCTGTCTGTATATATATGCCGCATGTGTACAGACTTAAGCATGCTTGTAAGAGTCCCAGACAATTATCTCCTGACTAATTTTTCGAAGCAGAACACCGCAATGTTCTATATCTAATTTTTGCTGTGGTGTTGCTCTAATGTGGATGGTTATGGAGATTTTGTTTTTTGCAGTTCTTCGTGTACTTTTCTTGAAGCATCATCTTTGCTTACACACTTCAGCTGACCCATCTTTTCCATTTAAATGACACATTGGTGCTGTGTATTACTCTAGCATCTGAGTAGTGCTAGAACTAGGACCAAGTCTGGAACTTGCCAAGGTTGCACGCTATGCTATTGGGTTTTATTGACTAAAACTTGCCATTGAATGCCAACTGTGTATCTTGATCATGCGTTGCTTTTGCACCCATTGCTCCCTTTCGGGTGCTTGGAGATTTACTCTCATTTGTTGTTTCTAATCTTTGGCAGGGAATGGAGACCACTTATTTTGTCACTGTAGACAATGTTCAATGTGCTTATTTCAATCAAGTGGAGAAGCTTCAAAAATTTGGGTGCCAGAACGGGGAAGGAATTGCTCAGTTAGTGTGGGCCTTTTTCCATTACTGGGCTTACTGTCATGATTATGCCAACGACGTTATATCAGTCCGTACAGGAAGCACACTGAGGTGAGATACACATGCTCTATTTTCTGATTGCACAATTTGATTGCTTGTGCATCATTTTCTTGTTACTTTCTCTGAGAGTTAGCACCACATCCCTTTTGTTCTTTTTTTTTTTTTTTTTTTTTTTCTGGTTTTGTGGGGTGGGGGATGCTAGGTTGGTGAGATTTAGTCACCGACCGACTCACCCCCCCTCAAGTTTACATAGAGTTATATTTTATATGTATCTCTTTTGAAATTCGAAACTTGAGCCCTCCCCCAAATAATGAAAGGGTCTTGCTGGGGCTGGGGGTTGCGGTGGGGATTGGGAAGAAACTGTACGCATTACCAAAATAACTGATTGAGAACTTTGTGGATAACAGCAAGAGAGCTAAAGACTGGACAAGGAGAATTGGCAATGACCGTCATTTGATATGCATCGAAGATCCATTTGAGATATCTCATGATCTTGGCAGAGTGGTGGACAAGTATAGCATTAAGGTCCTGCGCGAAGAGTTTGAACGAGCCGCAGCAATCATGCAGTATGACCCTAACCCTTGTGTGACTTTGTTTGAGCCCTATATTCCTAAATAGCCCTTTTGTGGTTGTGTAGAAATAGAATTAGTAGTTAAGTCATGGTCAGCTTGTAAATTCCTTCTCTTCAGTTGTCTTCAAACTTATCAGATGTGTCTTGGTTATTATCGTCCTTTTTGTGAAAATGTGACTATTGTCATGAAATGTGTTGTTAAAGCTTCAAGCTTGTATATTTATGCAATTTAATCAGGGGTGATACTAATTATACCGATACAACCACATACACTGACATGTAGAATTTCATTATTCATCAATAACCACTGGAGTTAGCAAGGGCTTATTCGAGAAGAAAGCTTTCAAATTTCCCGTGATAATCTTGAAAGCATCATAGAACGCTTCTTTAGTAAAGGCGTTTCGATGGGGCAACAAGACAACATTGTCCAACCCGAAAAACTCCATCGGAACACTCGGTTCATTCTCAAACGCATCCAATCCAGCGGCACTGATTTCTCCCTCCAGCAAGCGTTCGACAAGAGCTTTCTCGTAGACAGTTGGTCCCTGCCAGATGTTGATGATGATCCCACTCATCCTGAGGGCGGCCATTGCATCGTTGTCGATCATGTGATGTGTTTTGTCTGTCGATGGACAGCAGGTCACTAGGATGTCGGAATGAGATGCGAGTTAAAAGGAGTGGGATAAAAATTGCAGGGGACCAGTGGTATCTTGGTTCTTGAGTTGTATGAGATTTTGCAGCCGTATGCTTGGAGTCTCTTGGCTACTCTTGATCCGATGTTCCCCGGACCAACTATTCCAACTCGTTTGCCACCTAGCTGCAATTCAGACAGAGGAGATTCTTCATTGAACTACACAAAAATGCAGCAAAAATGTCTAGTTTTGGACGCGAAAGATCACTATAAACTGGTGAAGGCACATACTAGAGACTTTGTGGTTGTGATTTTGTAGGAAATTCTTATCCACAACCGGCTAGGCCAAAAACCAATGCTAAAGAAGAAAGAAATACCTTGAAATCAAGAGGGTACTCACGGCAGTCCCGCAGCCAAAGCCCCCGGCTCACGAACCCATTGCCGGCCCTAATCTTCTTCACCACATCAATGAACAACGCCACCGCATAATCCGCCGTGTCCTCTAAGAACACATCCCCAGTGCTCGCCGGCAGATCTATTGACTCCAGTTCCGGTGGTGATGATCAGCTCGAGGGACGGAAGCTGGCGGATGAGCTCAGCGGTCACCAGACTCTTTCCGTCATAGAGAATGGCTTTTTCCGACTGGGCATATTTCTGCAAGAATGTTTCTATTGGGAGCGAGGATTCGTAGGCTTTGAGAACGTTGAATTTGGTTGAGAAATCTTGCTCGTGGACGATGAAGGCTGCTACGGGGCGAAGGGCGCATGACTAGGAGCTACGGGAGCTCTTTGCCGCCGAGTGGCGGCTGCTCGTGGCGGAGTGGCTGCTGGTGGTGCTCTTGATCCATTGCTGGAATAATTTTAAGGCGAAGTAGTGCTGTATGGAGATTACATGTTATTGTTGATACTGGCTGCAAATGTGCTGAGGTGGGGATATATGAAATGGAATCTTTTTATTTTTATAGAGAAAGAAAATCGAATCTTTTTATTATTTAAAAATTGAAATGCAATCCTCGATAAAGATTGGTGATTGTGAATTGCAGGATTTCTGAGATTCTGAAATGTTAATTAAAAATGCACTTTTTTTTTTGTATATATAAATCGTCTCTGTCAATAGTAACAACATAGAACACTACTAAATTTTGTTACTGTTGAATCATATTATAAAAAAATAATAATAATAACTATGAAAAAGCTCAAGTAGCTAAAGTAGCAATGAATATAGTGGGTAAAATAGATCTTAATAGAAGATCTTCACATACACAATTACCGTATCACAAGTAACAAAATAGACAAAATAGAAATTATTATCAATTACTACATTTCCTCTGTGACACATTGTCACATTTATCATCTAATTTTCGGTTATTACTACATGGTAATTGAATATATAGTGACTCCTTCATCGATTGGGATTTTCAATTCAACATCTTTTATTATACTTATCAATACATACCACTTGTGTTGGTAGGCGATTGAGACAAGGTGACTTTTTTTTTTAAATATTTACTTTTTCTTATTTCAACTGCCTATCCATCACTACATGCGATGTATATTGATGACTGCAGTATAAAATGTATGATTGTGTAGTAGAAACTCTCAACTGCTTCGTCCTCATTTTTCATCCGCGACCACTGGCGTAAGCAAGGGCTTATTCGAGAAGAAAGCTTCTAGATTTCCCGTGATAATCTTAAATGCATCATCATACGCTTCTTTGGTAAAGGCACCTCGATGGGGCGACAAGACAACATTATCCAACCCGAAAAGCTCTGATGGAACATGAGGCTCGTTCTCAAACACGTCCAGTCCAACGCCACCAATTTTGCCCTCCAACAAGCGTTTCACAAGAGCTTTCTCGTCGATAATAGGGCCCCTCCCTACGTTGATGATGATCCCATTCTTTCCAAGGGCGGCCATTACATCGTCGTCGATCATGTGACGGGTTTGGTCCGTCAAGGAACAACAGATTACTAGGATGTCAGAATGGGATGCAAGCGATGAGGCAGTGGGATGGAAGGTGTAGGGAAGTGATGGTTTCTTGGTTCTCGAGTTGTATGAGATTGTGCAGCCGAATGATTGTAGTCTTGTGGCGACTTTTGTCCCGATGTTGCCGAGCCCGATTATCCCGACTCGTTTGCCTCCTAGCTGGAGTTTTCGGCCAAATGAAATTGTATGTTACATTAGACGAATATAAGGAGAATATGATGTTGTCCAAGTGTATATATATTTGATTGCATTGTATTTTATTGAATAAGAATATAATGATCTTATAAAATGAAATATTGATATCATCATATTTGATCTGATGCTATATATATAATTGAGTGTGTTTATCTGATTAGATGACCTCCCATAACGCCGATTATGGTTGCAAGTCTGAATTCGGACAATAACCATCAATATAAGGTGTGAAGGCGCACACACACACATATATATATATATATAGGACTTGTATCTTTAATATTTTATAAAAATATGATCCCAAATAAAAGATTCTAATTGGTTTTTCTACTGGACTAGAGAGATAGAGAAAGTCCAACTAAAGCCTCTAAAATTAATGAAATTTGTGAAATAAAAGGCCTAAACTAATCAATCAAACTAAAAATTGGGTGCCATCTATCCAACATCAATGAATTTTCCCTTAGAAAATTGATACAAAATTAAGAATATATCTATCCTTAATTACTCGAAAACAAGAAATACCTTGAAACCAAGAGGATACTCGCCGGCGTCCGGCCAGAGACCCCGGCGCACGAACCCATCACCACCGCTAATTTTCCTCACGACATCAATCAACAGCCCCACCGCGAAATCCGCCGTGTCCTCGGAGAACACATCGCCGGTGTTGGCCACGGCGATCCCGCAGCGGCGGCACGCCGGCAAATCTATATGGTTGAACCCAGTCCCGCCGGTGACCACCAGGCGCAGCGACGGGAGCTGGCGGAGGAGATCGACGGTGACGGGGCTCTTGCTGAAGCAGTGAATAGCCTTTGCCGACTGGGCGTATCTCTGCAAGAATGTCTCTGTTGGGAGTGGGGATTCATAGGCTTTGAGAACGTTGAATCGGGTCGAGAACTCTTGCTCGTATACTGTGAAGACCCGTGAGGGACGTATGACTAGAAGCTGTGGGAGCTCTTCTCCGCCGCGTGGCGGCGGCTCGTCACGGCGGTGATGGTGGTGGTGGTGGTCGTCGTTGTTGTCCATTGGTGTTTATAGAATGACTTAGGCCAAGTGTTGCACATATAAAGTCATAACTTTGCTAGGGAAATTCTAACTTGAATGCTATTTGGTCGAGCCAATCAATAATATTGTGTCATGTAAAATATGATTTTTCATTAAAAAAAAGTCAGAAATATAGTTTTTTTAACCATAGTTAAAGTTTTATTTCTCTCTCCTATATAATTGTTAAATTTTTATTTCTCTCTCCTATACAATCCTAATAATAATATGGAACAAGAAAATAATTCAGGCAAAATCCTAAATTAGACAAACTCCAAGATTTTCATCTTTAAAGCTCTTCTTACACGCAAAAAGAAAGCTCTCATAATTATGTTAAATTCATTATGAAAAAATTTGTTAGTAAATACCTTATTACTAATTATTACTTTAATTTCATTATATGTTCATTACAAATATCTTATACTTAAAGGAATTGATTATTTTTCAAAGAAAAGTTTTTTGTTTTTTTATTTTTTATTTTGGCGTGAATAAAGATATAGAAAGGATGGAAATTTTGGATTCTGTCTAAATTATATCCTTGTTCAATATCATTATTAATGATTTTATAGGAGACAGAAATAAAAATTTAACCATGGTTGGAAGAACTATATTTTTGGCCACTTTTTTGAATGAAAAATCATATTCCACTTGGCATAATATTATTAGTTGGCTCGGCTTCCACAAGGTTTGGAGTTGGGTACATGAGATTTAGGAAATTCTTATAACATGTCACTTTCTCTAAGATGGGAAATTTTTGTACGCAAGAATGAGGATCGGATTCCACACGTACATTGGATGGTTAGGATTAAAATATATATTCATCTAAAGATTTTTTCATCTTTTTTTATAATAATTAAAAAATCAGGCGAAAATACCAAATGTGGCTTTGGGAAATCAAATGAACTTAAACGCCACGATATTTCATTTGCCAAAGCTCGCACAGATTAAACTCAACTTGGCCATTGCAACTCCATCATCACACTAGTGCATTAAGTACATTAAAACATACCCCCATTGTAGGACCAGACGTTATAAGCGGGTCTCCACCAACCTATAATATCCAAAGATTTTTTATCAAACACACATACAGATATAGTTTGATCCCTATTCCTGACCATTTAATGCGTGAGTGGAGGACCAAACACTAGGTCCATTAAAATTTTTTCTCTAAAATATACACCAATCATGTGACAAAAATAATACACTCACTATAATTCAATCATGCGATGATCGAGCCTTGGGCCTTTTATTTTATTTTGTTTTCTAGTTTATTATACTATATAGGCAAAATTAAAGTTTAAGTTCGGTAACTTAGGCCTCATTACGTAATCACACATTTACTTCTTAAATTTAGGACCTTATTGCATTTATGGTCCTAAAACTAGCAATGTTAGTCCTGTAATAACACATTTAGTTCTATAACTTATTCATTTAACAATATTGACCACCGTTTCTTCCAGTAA
>JAOWBU010000253.1:0-34341 GCA_026212405.1 Petrea volubilis
TCATGTGTTAATTTTATGAGTTGAGATACATAATTACACCAAAGTGTTTTATTTATTGAGACTTGTAAAATTTCACATGCATAGTTCGAGTTGATGAAATTATCATGCATTCTCACCTGCCCAAAGGGGGTAAGATATGTGTGATAATTTGACTTATGGGTGCAAAACATATTGTTAGGTTACAATGGTCTAGGAAATTCATCTCCCAAAGGAGGTAATTTTTGAAGGCCACCGGTAATCCTATACCGTTCTTGCACGGAGGGACCTAGCATGCATGATTGCTCTGCCCAAAGGGGAGTTGTCATGACATGTAGGACTCTCGTAGGAATAAAGCTATTTTGCTTAAGCTTGTTCCGATTAATTGCCTATCGATGATAATTTGATGCATTCTTGTTGTTTTGGACAGTTGTTGTGAATTTGAATAGTGGTAGCGCGACTATTGAAGTGTTGAATGGTGGGAACTATAAGAAGTGGAAACGTGACATTGAATTTGCCCTGGGATTAGCTGATATAGACATGGCTCTTCGGGAGGATAAGCCTCCTCAACCTGTGGATAACGCTTCCGATGCTGAGAAAAGAGCTTACGCTCAATGGGAGAAATCAAACCGCCTTAGCTTGTTAGCCATGAAAAAGACAATAGGGGAACATTTGGCTAGTGCACTTCCTGATACTGACAATGCCAAGGAGTTTTTTGATGCAGTAGGACAAAGGTATCAAGTATCTGATAAGTTTGAGGCTGGAAACCTGATGAGTGACTTAGCGGGTATGAGGTATAATAACTCTGGTGGGGTTAGGGAGTACATCTTGAGAATGGTTCATATCCAATCCAAACTCAAAGACCTTGAAATTTCCCTCCCTGATAGCTATATTATTCACACTGCTCTAAATTCTTTACCCATTGAGTTTAGCCAGATCAAAACAGCCTATAATACTCAAAATGAGTCTTGGAGTATTCTCGACCTTATTTCTAAATGTGTTTTTGAGGAAGAGAAAATTAAGAGGGAGAGTGGACAGTCAGCCTTGCTTGTTTCCTATCATAGCCCTAAACCTGGAAATAGTCAAGGTACATCCAACTCAAAAAGATCCCATCATCGAAAGCAAAAGATGGCTCAAAATTCTACCAGGTATGGTAATGGTCAGACCCAGAGTCTAGGTGTTAAGAAAAATGGCTCTAAGAAAGTAATGAAATGTTACTTTTGTAAGAAGCCAGGCCATAAGAGGTTTGAGTGTGCTGATTTCCAAACTTGGTTAGAGAAGAAGAAACAAGAAGGTAAATCCTTGGCCCTAGTTTGTTTTGAGTCAAATTTAGTTAATGTTCCTATTAATTCTTGGTGGCTTGACAGTGGGGCAAATGTCCATGTTGCAATTTCATTGCAGGGGTTCATAGACAAAAGGAAGCCAAGTAGAGAAGAGTCTAAAATTGGAGTTGCAATTGAAGCCCTAGCAGTAGTTGAATATATAGGAACAGTAGTTTTAAATTTAAATTCTAGTTTCAAACTTGTTTTGAAGAATGTTTTTTATGTACCGACTTTTACTAGGAATTTAATTTCTATTTCTGCTTTGGATAGTTTGGGTTATGAAATTTCCTTTTGCAATAGAAATGTTAAATTAATTTTTGACTCCAAAGTTGTTGGTTGTGGTACTTTATCTAATGGTCTATATAAATTGAGCTTGGCTTCCGGACAAATTTATTCCTCTTTTAATGTCGAAAATGTTGCATCTAAAAGGCTCTTAATTGTTGATAATTCTTCAATGTTGTGGCATAGACGCCTTGGTCATATTTCTAGGGAAAGGGTCGAAAGGCTAGTAAAGCTAGGAATTCTTCCTTCTCTCGATTTTGGAGATATGGGAACTTGTGTTGATTGTATTAGGGGCAAACTAACCAAGACTAAGAAAAAGGGATCCACTCGTAGTTGTAACCTCTTAGAGATAATCCATACAGATATCTCTGGCCCTTATATACCCACATTATGTGGTAAT
This sequence comes from Petrea volubilis, assembly GCA_026212405.1. Taxonomy (NCBI): domain Eukaryota; kingdom Viridiplantae; phylum Streptophyta; class Magnoliopsida; order Lamiales; family Verbenaceae; genus Petrea; species Petrea volubilis. Next base: position 1,981 of record JAOWBU010000253.1, read on the forward strand.
AAATATTTTATCACATTTATTGATGACTTTTCTCGATATGGTTATATTTATTTAATTAAAGAAAAATCTGATTCTCTTGAAAAATTTAAGATTTTTAAAACTGAAGTTGAAAAACAATTGGGAAAAGTCATCAAGATTGTGAGGTCTGACCGAGGAGGTGAGTATTATGGCAAATATAGTGAGACTGGGCAACATATGGGTCCATTTGCCAAATACTTACAAGAATCCGGAATTGTTGCCCAATATACCATGCCTGGTAGTCCTGAGCAAAATGGTGTGGCTGAAAGGCGAAATCGCACCCTAGTTGAGATGATGAGGAGCATGATGAGTCGATGTCAGTTACCTAACTATCTTTGGGGAGAGGCCATTAGAACTGCCATGTATATCCTTAATCGTGTTCCTACTAAATCTGTTCCTAAAACACCTTTTGAATTGTGGGTTGATAGAAAACCTAGCTTAAACCATTTTCGTGTTTGGGGATGTCCGGCTGAGGTTAGAGTTTATAACCCTTTTGAGAAAAAGACTGACCCAAGAACCACCCGCGGTTATTTCATTGGGTATCCAGATCATTCTAAAGGGTATAGATTCTTTTGTCCTTCACGTGGAACCAAGGTGGTTGAATCCCAAACGGCAAAGTTCTTAGAGGATGATGTGCCTGATAAGGTTGAGTGTCTTTTTCCAATTGTCGCAAATGATCAGACAGAGTCAATCCTGCTTCCTTTACCCACGCATAATGATGATGCTTCCCATGGAGAAAGGGAAACACCTGTTGCTGATAATGGAGATGTTGCGGACACTCATCCGATTCAAAATCCCAGTCCTATTATCCCTCCTAGACGTTCCACTAGAGAGAGACGCCAGGCTATTTCCGATGACTATTATGTTTACCTTACCGAGAATGATTATGATATTAGTCATATGGTGGATCCTGTTACATACGCTGATGCTATATCTAGTCCTCAATCAGACTTGTGGTTGGCTGCTATGAGAGATGAGATTAACTCGATGAAAGGGAATAATGTGTGGGAGTTAGTTGATTTGCCTTATGGTTGTAAAGCTATAGGTTGCAAATGGGTGTTTAAGACAAAAAAGGACTCCAAAGGAAAGATTGAGAGGTTTAAAGCAAGACTTGTGGCTAAGGGTTATACTCAGAGAGCTGGGATTGACTACAGTGACACTTTCTCTCCCGTTTCTTCTAAAGATTCTTTTAGGATTATTATGAGTTTGGTAGCTCATTTTGATTTGGAACTTCATCAGATGGATGTTCGGACAGCCTTTTTAAATGGTGATTTGGATGAGGAAGTTTACATGACTCAGCCTGAGGGTTTTATGCAAGAGGGAAAGAAACATCTTGTGTGCAAACTTAAAAAGTCCATTTATGGTCTTAAACAGGCCTCTCGTCAGTGGTACTTGAAATTTGATGAGGTGGTGACTTCATTAGGTTTTGAAGAAAATAAGGTTGACCATTGCATATATCTTAAGACCAGTGGGAGTAAATTCATATATCTTGTACTTTATGTTGATGATATCTTACTAGCCAGTAGTGATTTGGGTTTACTCCATGAGACCAAACAAATGTTGTGTCATAATTTTGACATGAAAGATCTTGGTGATGCATCATTTGTTCTTGGGATTGAGATTCGTAGGGATAGATCTCGTAAGTTATTGGGACTTTCTCAAGCGAATTATATTGATCGGGTTTTGGCCAGGTTTAATATGCAAAATAGTAGACCAGGGGATGTGCCTATTGCGAAAGGTGATAAACTTAGCCTTGCCCAATGCCCTAGAAATGAACTTGAAAAAGAATCCATGAAGAATATCCCATATTCTAGTGCTGTTGGTAGCTTGATGTATGCACAAGTTTGCACTAGGCCTGACATAGCTTTTGTTGTTGGAGTCCTAGGACGCTATCTTTCTAATCCAGGACAGGAACATTGGGTGGCTGTGAAGAAGGTCTTAAGATATCTTCGGAGGACTAGAGATCTCATGCTTGTATATAGAAAGGTTGATCATCTTGACGTTATTGGATACTCAGATTCTGATTTTGCTGGTTGTTCTGATGATCTTAAGTCAACTTCTGGTTATGTATTTATGATGGCCGGTGGGGCTATTTCGTGGAAAAGCATCAAGCAGACGCTGACTACATCGTCAACCATGCAAGCTGAGTTTGTTGCTTGTTATGGAGCTGCTACACATGCTGTGTGGTTAAGGAATTTTATTTCAGGCCTTTCTATTGTTGATTCGATCTCTAGACCATTGAAGATTTATTGTGATAATGCTGCTGCTGTCTTCTTTTCAAAGAATAATAAATCCTCTAGTGGGTCCAAACATATGGAGCTAAAGTATCTTACTGTGAGAGACTTGGTCAAGAATGGCACCATTTTGATAGAGCATATTGACACTGACTCTATGTTGGCAGATCCATTGACCAAGGGCTTGAGACCTATTACTTTTAAAAGGCATGTTGAGCACATGGGTGTAATTGAGTCTTTTAATGTATTAGGATGAATAAGATATGTTGCTTATGTTTTTTTTATTGTTGTTGTTTTGGGATCATGTGTTTAATCACAATTATGTTTTAAATGCGAGACTATTTTAACTCATTATGACATTATTTTTGTGCACATGGTTTTGAGTTCATTCTCGCTTATATGTCTTAAGATTAGGTGTTGATCTTAAGAATTGGGTATGTCTCCTAAATGACACCATATTGTTGTATATAGAAATGAATGAGACATACATAGCTTTTGTGAAGTCATGAGTTTTCTTAGAATTTCGTGTAGTTTTGAAATTCATATCTAATAAGAGAACCATGGATTTTCTTGGGGTTTCCTATTGCCTTTGAAACCCATAGCTTGCAAGAAAGTCAGATTTTCTTGGGATTTCATATTGTTTAGAAATCCATATCTTACAAGGAAATAAAAGGACCAACAATGAAATAGCACTTTTGGGGTCATTTTGATTGCTATTTCTTGCTACACCACCATGTCTGAATCCATGTCAATGGAGTTGCTAGTGTTTGTGACCATGGAAGGTCTTGTATCAATTAAGGATACAATCACCGCCATGATCCGATGCTAGTAGTTTTCATTGGACCGGATTGTAGAAGTCTTGTCCTCTTGCCGTATTGTCATTTTCAAAACTGTGGCCACAGTCAAAAACTTGTAATTTAGCCCGAGAGTCGCTTTCTCAAATAAATTTTTTTTAAAAAAAAAAAAAAAAAAAAAAACTTCAATTAATATTTGTCCAAGTGGGAGAATGTTAGAATTTTATTTTGGACTTCTATTAATTGAACATTTTATTTTATATAAAAACGGGCTAAATAAATACGGCTAATAGGACTTGACTTATAAGGCTTTATTGACCCACTATTGTTAAGGCTTTAATTAGCAGACATGGTTTTGACAGCTGGTGTAGGCCCACCCTAAAAAGCCCGTGATGGGAGGACTCTCTAGGGTTTTATTTATATGCGGCTAGGTCCCCTTTCCACTCTACGTCTTGATAATTGCTTTTCCCATTAAAGGCTGTCAAATTGGTTGTAGAGAAGGAGAGGAAGATCTAGCCGAGTAATATTCCGTACGACTCAATGGCTGAATCAGGTACGATAAATTTCTTGTGAATATATATGTTTTGGTGTTCTAAAATTCATAGAGTATCGATCCGACAATTAAAAATTTATTCTAACACGGTAGGCCTGAGATTCTATCGTCTGCATCTTCTTCGACCTCGTACTTGCATTCCTTGAGGTTTCTTGATGAGGACGTGAAACTGAGAGCCCTCTCCCTCTTCATGTTTGTGTAAATTATGAAGAAACGCAAAGCATGTACGTGTTATATATATATATATATATATATAAGGAGAATTGTATCTAATTAGTTAGATTTTGTGAGTTTTATCTTTGGTAATTGTCAGTTTTCATGGGGACTTTAATAACTGGCGTAACAAGTTTAATTTGGTTCTTTTTTTGACAGCCTGGTTTGTATTGTGTATTATACGAGTCATGAGATTTCTTTTACTGCAAGACAAGATTATTTATAAATTTTTGAGAAAAATACTAAAATTCCCTTGAAATTAATTTTTATATCTAAAAAATTCATACATAAATTCTCAATCCTATGCCCCATTTCGTTTTTTCTTTCTTTCCATAAAACCTGATCATTGACATTTAACCATTTTCTGGACAAAATTGCCCCTGCTTTCTTACAGTAATATTTATGCTTTCCTATAAACTAATTTTAGTAACCTTTGCTAACCCACATGTAGAAGAAATATATATTTATTAATGCATGAAAATTTTGGTATTGTTGTTTATTTTATTAATATTTTAAAAAATAATTTATATCAATTATAATTTAGATGTCTTAATTTTTTCAAAAAAACTTTCATAATTTATATTTATATATATATATATATATATGTATCCTATAATTTTAAGAACTTCACAAAGTTACTTTATTAAAATCATTGTCGATACAAGTTTTTATTCCTATAGAAAAATATAAGAATAGAGAAAAGCCGTTGATGCTTCTATTTTTGTATTTTACTCATTTTTTACTTTGTCATAATTATTGTTTCTTTTTCATTTTGGGATCATTGCAAAGTAATATTCATTATGTATTTCTATTTTTTTTTCCTTTAAAATTAGTCTTACACTTGAAGAGATTTCATACATTGTTAATTCTAAATTAGTATTACTTACATTTTAGTATGAAGAAATACCATAATTCCATATCGATTTATTGGGATTACAACTAACACAAAATAACTGTATTTTTATAATAATATAACAGTGCCTTTAATCGAGTGGATCCGTGGCGCAATGGTAGCGCGTCTGACTCCAGATCAGAAGGTTGCGTGTTGGATTCACGTCGGGTTCAAATCTCGTTTTTTGTGCGCCTTCTTTTCTTTTTTAAAATCCCAAAAACGAAAAAATGCGACTCTTGGCAAGAGTAGCACTTTCAGTATCATTTTTGCCCAAAATTTTGCCTTTTTTTTTGTTCGACATTTTTCCGTTAAAAAAAATATATCGTGACTATTATATTTATATTTTATACCATGCCATCAATATAGGCACATGAAAAATTCAAAGTCAGTATGTTAAGTTCTTCCTTTTATTATCATTTTAGTTTATTCTTTTTTTTTTCACACACAACACACACCAACCTATACATACAAATACATATATATACACGGAATGGCTTGAATGTATTTGCAAAAGGTCGATTTTTAATGGTGGTTTTGATATATACAATTACCCAACAGTTGGGGTTTCGCTCTGAGGGATCGTTTGTTTGCTGCTTTCGCTCATGGGTTTTACTTGGTGTATCCTTTTTCCCTATGCGTGTTTGAATTTATGCCAATGCCAATTAACATATTTTATCTGTTGAGGTGATTAATCATATGTTCAATGAATCAATGTTCTGGTAATTGCTAGTTTAGTCAGTGTTACAATGGGGGAGTTGGGGAAAGGGAAAGTCTTGCAATTTAGTATTGAACGTTAAAAACATTGAAATCCATGCTGAACACTTTTCTCCGGATGCTTATTGCATTAATTAAGCTGATTTTAGGCTGTTACTTTGTCCTGATAAAGATAAAGTTAGAATGACTATCAATCTTGGTTTTGATGATGTATTATTTTGATTAGAGTTAAATTTATAGAACTCTTTGTATTAAATAATTCAAGAATACCAATATTTCGTCATTTTAGAGGAGTTAAATTTATAGAATCTGTTATTTCTAATTATCATAAAAAATCTCTAGTTAAAAAAAAATTGTTTAAAACCCCTCATGATATACATAATAATATTGTATACTTAAGAGTATTATATGATATTTTTAAAATGTCAAAAAGTCTTAGTTATACCATAATTTCAATGCATATATTAACACAATACCAATACGATTGTAAATTGGAACAAAAAAACTACTTGATTTTATGTATCATGTCTTAAAAATTGTATTGCCTACACAAAAATTAATTCTGATGTAGGGTTTTCGTTGATAATTATTTAAAATATAGGGTTATAATAGCAAAATTAATTCCGATGTAGGGTTTTTGTTGATAATTATTTAAAACATAGGGGTTTATTATACTAACTATTATTTTAAACTAAGGTTAAAACGGTAAATTCGTGGGCATAAAACACTAGTATACATCCATAATTGGCGTGTGTAATACACACTATCGATTGAGAGTTTTTATTGATAGTTTTCATATTACACGAGATCTTCTATATTAATTTTTATTTCACAAAATTTTTCGATTTGATTAGAGATAACATAGGGATATCTCATAATAAAAACCCTTTTGATTACTATATTGCTTATTACTTGGGCCGATATATTATATTATGATAAGTTAGAATGACTAGCTGTCTTGTTATCAGTGGTTTGTATTTGACAACCTCTAAGGCTTTGTTTGGGTTAAGGGATTTGGATTTGAGGGGAAGGCTTCCGATGGTTTCCGAATTGATCGCAATGACTCACTCCAAAAGTAGCTCAGAATGGGAGTAAAGGGTTTAAAACGCATCGCCGTATGAATTTATCCAAAACAAGTACAATGGATTTGTTATTGTGGATTTGGAATCCTTAGCATCAAATCCATCAATCCGAACATGGCCTATAATAATATTAATGTGTCAAGCAGTCTTACCATATCTTTATTCTTTTAAATTTAATCATCTTCTCGCAATCAAAGTAGAAAGTGTGAAATAATTATAGAGGTGGTAAAATGGGTTGAGAATCAGATTTCAACCCATTTAAACTAGTTCTGGATTGGGTTGGATTTTCAAATTTTATAATTTGAAGTGGGTTGGGCTTTAGTGGGCTTCCAATTTTATTGGGTCTTAAACGGGTTCAAGTGGTTTTTAAATGGGCCAATGCGGTTATTAAATGGTTCCAACAAAAATAAATTTATAATTTGATAATATTTCACAAATTTGAAAAGTTAGTGATAAAATTATTGTTGCAAATAAAAAAATATGTTAGATATCAAATAAATAGTTAAAAAATATATATTTAAGAAAACATATTTTATTTTATATTGAACTCGTTAAGAAACCGCATCAACCCATTTACAACCCAACCCATTTACAACCCATTCTCTAGAACTCATTTAGAACCCAACTCATTTTCAACCCGATTCAATAGAACCCAACCCGTCCATTTGCCACCTCTAAATAATTAGCAGGACATAAATGTAGGAATGTAGCAAGAGTATGACTGGAATTCTAAGTATGTGATCTAGTGCAGCTGCAGTTATTAGTATATGATTCAATGTATTCAAGCAAGTGAAGTTTCAATTGGTAAGTTACATTTCTTGGTTTTAATGTGTTGTTCTGTTAGGATTTGTTATTTAAGTTTGTTAAGTTAGTCTTGCACTCAGTCAATAAATCCCTACTTTTATGGGATCCTTATCTATTTGACTTTGTCGTCATGTCACTTGATTTTTGATAGACTTTGGTAACTTGTTTTGAGCTTAGTCAGTTATGTAAGGCTATATATAGCCAAGGTTGCTTCAGTTCAATAAGATATAGATATCTCCCATATTTCTTTACCTTTACTTGAAGCTTCCTTTTGTTTTAAGATTTGGTATTAGAGCCCCATCACGGGGTCTGTTGAAGTTAGAAGCAGCAGTCTTCTGAGTGTTTTGCATTTCTATATATAAAAAAAAAAAATGGCATCAGAGAGTTCCTTCGTACAACCAGCAGTACCGAAATTTGATGGACACTATGATCATTGGGCAATGCTCATGGAGAACTTTCTGCGGTCAAAGGAGTATTGGGGCTTAGTGGAGAATGGAATTCCAGTAGCAGAAGAAGGTGTGGTCTTGACTGACACACAAAAGAAAAACATTGAGGATCAAAAGTTGAAAGACTTGAAAGCAAAGAACTATCTATTTCAAGCATTAGATTGTTCAGTCTTGGAGACAATTCTCAACAAGGATACGACAAAGAGCATATGGGACTCTTTGAAGCAAAAGTATCAAGGCAAAACACGAGTCAAGCGTGCACATTTGCAAGCTCTTCGCAAGGAGTTTGAAATTCTTCACATGAAGGCAGGAGAAACTGTCAATGAATACTTTGCTCGAACCCTTACAATTGCTAACAAGATGAAAGCAAATGGTGAGGACAAGGGAGATGCTACTGTTGTTGAAAAGATTTTGAGATCCATGACTCCCAAGTTCAATTATGTTGTGTGTTCCATTGAGGAGTCCAAGGATACAACAACGTTAAGCATCAATGAGTTACAAAGTAGTTTGCTTGTGCATGAACAACGTATGAGCTTTCATGTAGAAGAGGAACAAGCATTAAAGATTTCACACGGAGGTCAATCTGGAGGAAGGGGTCGAGGTAATGGCAGAGGAGGCCGTGGTAGAGGAAGAGGCAGACAAAGCTTTAACAAGGCTACAGTGGAGTGCTATCATTGCCACAACCTTGGGCATTTTCAATGGGAATGTCCAAAAAGGGAAAAGGAGGCTAATTACACAGAGACCCAAGAAGAGATGTTGTTGATGGCATATGTCGATTCAAACATTGCCAACAAAGAAGATGCATGGTTTCTTGACTCAGGATGCAGCAATCATATGTGTGCAAAGAAGGAATACTTTTGTGATTTTGATGAAAGCTTTAGAGATTCTGTGAAGCTGGGTAACAATTCAAGCTTGATTGTAGCAGGAAAGGGCAATGTACGGCTACAAGTGAATGGAATAGTGCAAATCATCACAAGTGTATTTTACGTACCGGAGTTGAAGAACAATTTGCTAAGTATTGGGCAACTACAAGAAAAGGGGCTTGCCATCTTGTTCCAACGTGACAAATGCAAGGTGTTCTATCCTGATAGAGGCTTAATTATGGACACAACGATGTCTTCAAATCGGATGTTTATTTTGCATCCTGATAGAGGCTTGCCAATAGCATCTACTTGTTTCAACACAATTACAGAAGATATGGTGCAGCTTTGACATTGTCGGTTTGAACACTTAAGCTTTAAAGGCTTAAAAACTCTTCAGCAGAAAAGGATGGTGCATGGTTTACCACAATTCAAGTCTCCTTTGAAGCTATGTAAAGACTGTTTGGTGGGGAAGCAGCAACGGGACCCGTTTCCAAAAATGAGTGCATGCTGATATTTGTGGACCGATCAAGCCTATCTCTAACAGCAAAAAGAGGTATTTGCTCACTTTCATTGATGACTTTAGTAGAAAATTGTGGGTCTATTTTTTAACAGAGAAGTCTGAAGCCTTTGCTGTTTTTCAAAGATTTAAGATTAATGTTGAAAAAGAGACGAATTATGTTATTAAAGGCTTACGTACAGATCGAGGAGGAGAATTCACATCACAAGAATTCACTAGTTTTTGTGATGAACATGGCATAAAAAGGCAATTAACAGCTGCATACACGCCACAACAGAATGGGGTTGCAGAGCGAAAGAATCGAACCATTATGAATATGGTTCGCAGCATGCTTTCAGAAAAGAAAATTCCCAAGACATTCTGGCCTGAAGCAGTCAATTGGACAGTACATGTCCTAAATCGAAGTCCCACGTTGGCAGTAAGAAATAAGACGCCAGAGGAAGCATGGAGTGGAATCAAGCCTTCAGTTGAGTACTTTAGAGTCTTTGGCTGCATTTCTCATGTTCATGTCCCTGATAGCACTCGAACTAAACTGGATGATAAGAGCTTGTGTTGTATTCTGCTGGGAGTTAGTGAGGAATCAAAGGCTTATAGACTTTATGATCCAAGTTCACAAAGGATCATCATAAGTAAGGATGTTGTGTTTGAAGAAGACAATAATTGGGAATGGGATAAGAAGTATGAAAAGACTATTGTGTGTGATTTGGAGTGGGCTGATTGTGAAGATGCCACTGTTCCTCATACTGAGATTGAAGAAGGGAATGAATCTGATCTTGGTGGTGAACAAACAGAGGAAAATCTATCTTCTGACTCCTTATCTGAAGACAACTCCTCGGTCTCACATCAAGGGAGGATTAGAGTGCCACCAATTTGGGTGAGGGACTATGAAACGGGTGAAGGACTCTCTGAAGAAGAAGCTAATATGGTCATGTTTGCAGCTGCTTATACCGATCCCATTCATTTTGACGATGCTGTGAAGAGTGAAAAATGGAGATAGGCCATGGATGCAGAAATGGAAGCAATAAATAGAAATGGCACATGGGAATTAACAGATTTACCTGAAGGAGGGAAGAAGATTGGGGTTAAATGGGTCTATAAGACTAAATTTGATGAAAACGGAGAAGTAAATAAATACAAAGCTAGGCTTGTAGTGAAGGGGTATGCTCAACAATATGGGGTGGACTATACAGAAGTATTTGCACCTGTGGCACGTATGGAGACAATTCGGTTGGTGATAGCACTTGCAGCTCAAAGAGGATGGTCCATATACCAGCTGGATGTGAAGTCTGCATTTTTACATGGTGAGTTGCATGAAAATGTTTTTGTGGAACAGCCTTGTGGTTATGTGCACAAGGGTAATGAACAGAAGGTTTATAAGTTAAAGAAGGCACTTTATGGGCTTAAGCAAGCACCACGAGCCTGGTATAGCCATATAGAAGCCTATTTCTTGAAGGACAGTTTTGAGAAGTGTGATTACGAACACACTTTGTTCATCAAGGCAAAGAAAGATGGCAAAGTGTTAATCGTAAGTCTGTATGTTGATGATCTTATTTTTACTGAAAATGATGATTTAATGTTTGCAGAATTCAAGGATTCCATGAAACATGAGTTTGACATGACAGATTTTGGAAAGATGAGATATTTCCTTGGTCTGGAGATCTTACAAACGTCTGATGGAATTTTTATCAATCAAAGGAAATATGTATTGGATGTACTGCAAAAGTTTGGGATGGATAAAAGTAACTCTGTTCATAATCCAATTGTTCCTGGCTTTAAGCTTCTGAAGGATGATGGTGGAGTTAAGGTGGACAAGACTTACTTTAAACAAATTGTGGGTAGTCTCATGTATCTAACAGCCACACGACCGGATATTATGTTTGTGGTAAGTCTTATTAGTAGGTATATGGAGAAACCTACTGAGCTTCATTTACAGATGGCAAAGAGGGTGTTGAGATATCTAAAAGGAACAACAGAGTTTGGGATTTTTTATAAGAAGGGAGGAGATGAGGAACTTGTTGCTTACACAGATAGTGATTATGCTGGAGATTTGGAAGACAGAAAGAGCACATCAGGTTATGTGTTTTTATTAAGCTCAGGAGCAGTATCTTGGTCATCAAAAAAACAACCAATGGTAAATCTATCTACTACAGAGGCAGAATTTATTGTTGTTGCTTCATGTGCATGCCAAGCTATTTGGTTGAAAAGAGTATTGGCAAAACTAGATCCAGATCAAAGTGAGACAACTATTATCCGTTGTGATAATAGTTCTGCAACCAAACTTTCAAAAAATCTAGTTATGCATGGCAGAAGTAAGCACATAGATGTGCGCTTTCATTTTCTTCGAGAACTCACAAAGGCTAGTACTGTGGAGCTGGTGCACTATACATCGCATGAACAATTGGCTGATATCATGACAAAACCACTCAAGCTGGATGCCTTCTTGAAGCTACGAGAACTTTTAGGAGTTTGTTCTAAGTCTAATATAAACTGAGTGCTTACAGCATCAGTTTAAGGGAGGAATTGTTAGGATTTGTTATTTAAGTTTGTTAAGTTAGTCTTACACTCAGTCAATAAATCCCTACTTTTATGGGATCCTTATCTATTTGACTTTGTCGTCATGTCACTTGATTTTTGATAGACTTTGGTAACTTGTTTTTAGCTTAGTCAGTTATGTAAGGCTATATATAGCCAAGGTTGCTTCAGTTCAATAAGATATAGATATCCCCCATATTTCTTTACCTTTACTTGAAGCTTCCTTTTGTTTTAACATGTTCATCGTGCTTAGGCATAACTTGGCAACTTTGTTGATCGATATCATTTTCATGAGAAACTTGTGTTTTGCATGATATTTGTGATATAAGAGCTTTCTCACTACGTCTGAACAAGAAGAAAAGATCATCAAAATTGAGAAAGAAGTTACGTTTCCTAGTCATCGTAGTGAGCAGTTTCTGTGGGCATTGTTATTAACTGAATCTGCTGTGTTTTTGGTGGTCCAGTGCTGCTTAAGACCCCATAGCATCTAATATGGAGTTTTAGTGCATTTTATAATTATGAAGGAAAGCTTCAAAAAGAAATAGAGAAGAAATTATGAAAGTATTTGTTATTGGGAGATTAGATAACTAAACATATATGAATTTCAAAAGTCATTTACCAATGAATTGTGTTGCCCTGGTTCTGAATTTCTGGATTGAAGTAAATTTACCTTCACATTGTTGGTACATTTGCTAACTTGTTTTCAAATTTTAACCATTCTTTTGGTGATTTTGTTTCTGCATTACAAATATCTGGATTCTTATGTTATGATAGCACGGAATGGCTGAGTTTGTGAGATAGTTATTCCTTTTATGTTGTCTTTTCTTATGCTCGTGTTTAAAACCAATCTATACGATGTTGAGAGCAAGTAATTTGGCGGCAGCAAGGATGGAATAATTCAACAGCACGGATGGTTTACAGGGCTCGGTTTTCATCTGCAGCCAGCTTCAGATAACCAAGTTTTCGATGAATACCTAGTTGTTGAATTTTTCAGCTTATAATGGTTTTTGCTCTCCTTTTGAAGCTTCATACAGTGATAGCTCAATGTCTAGTATTTGTTTCATTTGGACCTTTAATCTTCTAGAGAAGTGTTGATTGTGCTCAAAACATGTATTTGATTATTTCTGTTACAAACAATATTTATTTGAATATTTGGATGATACTTGAAAGTCCCTTTACTTCTCTGCTTCCACCATTCTGTATTTCAAGATTCTTCTTGTTGCTAAGGAATTGCTAAATATATATATATATGATCATTTACTATAATGGTAATAATAGTAGTAATAATTTGATATGAGATCACTCATCAAGTAAAGATTTATATGAACAACTATGTACAGTAAAATTGGCCAAAGCATATGACGCTTAAACACCAAGAATAAACCAATTCTCACACTTAAAAAAGTGCTATGCATAAAATATGAAAAAACAAGTTCTACTACAATGTTACATTAAATTGAGAACTGATAAAAGTCTATCTTCCAAGTTCCAATACAATGAGATCAGAACAAAAATTTAAGATACAAGAACTATAACAACATTCTGTTATTGTAAATCCCAGATTCATACGTGTTTGTACTCAAAACGAATAAAGAGGGCAAGCATCTCATTATCCCCAACGTTGATTTTCTTGAGTTTAACACTTCCATCTATGGACAACTCCGAAAGCAGATCAATTCTTTCCAGAGAAAAGCACCTTTCCAGCTTCAACGTCTCAAGTTGTCGAAACTTACTAACATTAACTTGAACAAATTGATCCGTTACATCGACATCATGAAATATTAGTTAAGGTTGCCACAACACTCGGAAGAAGACAAAAGACTACCTCTCACATTGTCGAAACCACCGCCATAACTGAGAAACCTCAAATTTGGAGCCGCAACAGACACAATGTGGACCTCTTCTCTGTCAAGATACAAATGAACCCTCTCAAGCTTGACACCAGAAACCTTAACAGCCTCGAAACCATTGCAGAAGTCGATCTTGAGTTCTTGAAGGAGGGTACAATTCGAAACCACACTTTGGAAAGTTTCTTGATCAATAGCAACATATGAAAAATCAAGTTTCCTCAATGAAGGCCAGATATTCTTGAAATTGTTACCCAAGTATTGAAACTTACAACCGAACAAATCTAGTATTTTTAACGAATTGGCACAAAACAGACAGAGGCAAAAGGTACTGCCACTGGACCTTACTCTTCACTGTAAAATTGCGATGGGCGAGAACCAATTCTTGAACATTATTGTCTACGGCGTAGTTCACACACCGATCGAGAATGTGTTTGCAGTTCTTTATATTTAGGACCACCCGAAGTCTTAATATAGTGTTGCTCGTGATCACCCCTTTACTACGACTATTTATGGTGGTTTCGATTCAGTCACAGAAATCTTGCAAGACTGATTTCTTGGACTTCTTGAAGTTGCACTTTGTTGAGCATGCAGATTGTTGGAACGCATATTGATCAAAATCCAGCCAAGGGACAGATTTCCAGAGAGAGTACCAAGTTTTCGACAGGACACATGTTTTCGCTGCGTCTCTCATCGGGAGATAGGATAAAATATTGTGCAAGATTGGGTCCGGTAGGCCTGAGATTCTACCGTCTTCATCTTCTTCTACCTCGTACTTGCATTTCTTGAGGTTTCTTGATGGGGTCATGGGGGTGAAACTCACCCTCTTCATTGCTGTAAATTCTGAAGAAACGCTGTACCATTACGGTTGATCAATGCTTGAGAACCAAGATTAGATATAAGGAACTAGATTCTGTAAATTTTGAGTAAAAGCGCAGTTTAAGTTTGAGTTTCATAATATGTTTTTATATTTGGTAAGTTTTAAGTTTCTTAATTTTAGTTACCGTTGCTAACCGACGTGTAAAAAAATCTATTTATTAAAATTAATGGATGAAAATTTTTGTAGTCTTGTTTAGTTTATTGAATTTTAAAAATAAATTTATATTAGTTATAATTTAGATACTTAATTTTTTTTGAAAAAACTTTCATAATTTATATATATTATAACATGAAAAATTTCAAAAAGTTACTTTATTAAAAATACTGTGAATACAAATTAATTTTAAAAAAAAATATTAAAAAGTAATTCATTAAATTTTTAAAAAGGTTAAGGGTAATTCAGTTAAATAAACTTAATTGCTAGGCCTTTTGGAATTAAAAGTTGGTGGCGGAATGGGTTTATAAAATTAAAAATTAATTTGATGAGTTTTTTTAGATAAGAAAACATATTTTGAGGATCTGTTAGTACCCTAAAACCATATATTGTCGCAACATCCGCTAAAAATGTTAGCAATAATGCAAAAATACTTTTAATCGTCTTTTAAAACTTAGGTTTCATGTTACCTTTCAACATTTTTTAAGTGTGAAAAATCATTCAATATTTATAAAATAACACTTCTGAATTGACCAAAATGATATTTCATCAATTCATGTCATATTCATATTGTAAATACAGATGACGAAGCTGAGACTAATATAGCATCAAACAAACATATCAAACTCATTCACACTAATCAGGAACTAAAACAAAAACAAAACCTATCAAGTACATTGCGCAGCCACTACCGAATGTTAAAAGAGATAACAGCTCCCATTGCCAGCACCTCAACCACATGGGGAGGAATAAGTGTCGAATTTTCCTCTAAATTATAGATATTTTCAAATATATTTATAGAATGATATACTCTTGTCGTCGGATGCGCTGGCAAGCAGACACGATCTTACATCTGTCCTCAACGGCGGTCCAAATGCCACGGCCCATACCTGGTCGCTGTGGCTGGTTAGGATCTGGGTTGCCGCTCTCATTTTAAGATCCCACAGCCTGACGGTCTTGTCACTTGAGCCCGTTGCAATTGCTGCCCCATCTGGGGAGACGTCCACACTCAGTACCCAACTAGAATGGCCTGATAAAGATGTAATCAAGGTTTTCCTTTCAGCATCATACACATGCACGTGCCCGTCGTCCGAGGCAGAGAAGAGTACCCTTGAATCAAGTGGTGCTGATGAGTACACAAGACTGCGCACGGGCATGCAATGACCTTCCAGGTGGTGCATGAATTTAGCACGAGGCACGTCAAAGACAGAGATGGTGCCATCCATTGCACCACAAGCAATTTGTCTTCCATCAGGGCTCCATGCCACTGAGAGAGCAAACTTCTTGCTGCCACTTTTCTCTGTTGGCTTCAAGCCTTCTGGTCGAGGAACTTCCAGTGTGGCCGTCAATTTCCACTCTGCAGTGTCCCACAGCTTCACTGAAGCACTACCACCGCCGGCCGCTGCCAGTGTTGTGCCCTGAATTACAAAAACATAAAAGTTTTTTCTATAAGTCAATCAAAACAACACAAACGCAAGCACAAAAATGGCATAGTAACATTTAAACTCTGTTTGCTTTTAGGAAGACAAGGGAATGGAATGGGAAGATATCAAGGTTTCCAGTTGTTTGGTTGTATGGCATAGTAACATTTAAACTCCGTGCTCTATGAACGGAAAATATCACTTATGTTTCATACACCACCTACAACAAATAAAAACTTTATAGTCCAGTGACATGACTGGATAAAACATCAGACAGCATATGGTTTGAGCAACCACTAATTGATGGAATGGACCTACTAATGAACAGAAGTTTTGCAAAACTTGAACTTTGGGGTGTGTGTGTGGGGGGGGGGGGGGGAGGTGGAGAAACCGAGACAACACAAAATCATTTTCAATTCATGAACACTGTTCCATCTCCAATTTAAGAGGAGATGCTGAAAGCCTAATAAATATCCTCCTTAGTTACTTCATAGAGGGTGCAGTATCATATAAAACTATTGGTTACTAATGAGAATCTGAACCTTAGTGATCAATTGACAACTTCTAGAATCTTCTGTCCAGATATGAATAAAGATATATCTATATATACTGCCAGTGTGGAAATATATACCTCTAAAGTTTGACAAACTGAAGCATAGAAATAGAATTCATGAGATGGAAATTATTTGGTGAAGTGAATAAGATGAAGCTCCTAATTTCCATATCCTGGAATCTTTTATTTCTTTTGTTGACTCAGTCAACAAAGAATTCTCCCAGTTTGTCAATCAAGTGTGCCGACATTCCTCATTAAGAAAAGTCATTGTTTAATTTAGAAGTAATTTCATTATTAGTTATCCGGGAAGTTTAGATGTCCAGTGAGCAATTTCTGTTATTGCTTGAACAAAATTCCTCACAAAGGAGTAGAAAAACCAAAGTTTGTGTAACAGCCATAGCTTAACAATACAAAACGATCTGCTTACACCACCCCCAACCAAAAAGGTTTTTTTTGTCCGTATCAACAGTAATCTGCATCCATTGCAACAATACTCGGCTATTGTGGCCTTTACGCGACAATGCTGATGACCGGTCTCAAAATTATGGTAAGTACGGTGTTCAATTCTCAGCTAACAGACTCGAAACTCATTTTGTTGTAACAGGCAAAAATCATGAAGGACCACCATTAATCAATTAGACTCTTGAAATAGTGTGCAATGTCACAGGACCAATCCACCACTAAAAAACCAGTTACTAAGGGGTACGATATCTTACTACATAAGTTGGCCCAAGAATCCTCGACCAACTGTTAGAGCCTCCACCACCAAACCTCGCCCTCGTGCGGTGAGGGCCCCTCCCTAAGCCAGCCATACCCTCAGCATTTACACAAAACTCCAACATCTGGGCAAGGATAGAGTCCCATTCTGATACTACTTTGTGCCCGTCCCAGTCCACCCTAAGAACACCTATTACTAAAGGGGAAGGATATCCCTCTATATAAGTTGGTCTAAGAACACTCTCCTGATCGATGCAGGATGGAGACAGTCACAACAAGCTCTTTTGATCATTCACCAAATCATCCCGCTATATGCGTGATTACACCACTTTCTTTGTATCTTCATACTCTCTTTTAGTTTCATAATGCCAATTGTCTTAATCACTAAACTGCTCCCTCAACAAAATAACATAGTTTCTCTATACAACTCTGCAGTTGTTTCTTTCTCTTTTGTTAAACTATGCAGTTTCAGCTGAAGATCTTTTACATGGAGATATAATGTTTTACTTTTACTTAATGTCCAACATTGGCAGTCGAGTGGACAAAATTTTTTCCACTCGAATACCTGTGGCATTGCACCCGAAATTACTTATGAGAGGTCTAGGCTCTCTTTGGATGTTATTGTAGTTATTTTCCAAGTCATTCATTTATTAAACTTTTTACAGGATCCCTGCTCACACGTGATCCAATCAGCAAAGAACCAATGGGGCCTATATATTCATTAAGATTGATACAAGCACGCTTCAAGGGGATAAATTGATTCCCTTTTCATCCAATTCCATACTAACAAACATAGAATGAATTTCCCCTTTATTTCCAGCACAGTATATTCCACAACCCCAGGAGAGGGGGGGGGGGGGGGTGGGAATCTTTCACACGGACACGAATGCACAGAGAATGCAAACAAAATAACCAGCAGATACATCAAACTAACAATGCCAATTAATACCTGGGGATTGAATTGCAATTGCCAGACTTCAGAGGGTGGAGCCTCAAGAGTGGCGATGGTGTTGTTGGTAGCAACATCAAAGACTCGTATGAAGCTGTCGATGGAGGCGGACGCCGCAATTCTGCCGGAGGGGTGGGCCGCCACCGACACGACGCCCAGACAGTGGCCGGTGTTGGTCTGTAGCTTCTCCGGACCATCGGGATTCCACAGCCGCACAGTCTCGTCAAGCGACCCCGTCAAGAGCAGCGGCTGGGAATGGTCCGTCGCCGGCACCCACGCCGCCGTCCAGACGGAGTCGTCGTGGGCGCTTGTGACGGTGTTCAATGGCGCTAGTTTCATGGTTTTGGGGGTGATTCGCTGTAAACCCTAGCTCAGGCGTCAAGTCTGTGGTGTGGATTGGGGAGTGATTGAAAATTCAGTGGGGGCGGGTTATCAATTTTAATTTTATTTTTTCTTTTCCGTCTTGTTATAGACAGAGAGAGAACAATTTGACTCCTTTTCGGATTAGAAAATAGTATTTGCATAATAAAATTCTTTTTTTTTCCGCCTCCGTCACAATCATTGATTTAGATCGCCAAATTTTGTTTCTTCGTTTGCAAGATTTGAAAGCAAAATATTATTTTTATTTTGACTTTAACTTTTCAATATTTTTTTTTGATTAGATCGTCATTATATCATTAACCACATTATACAATTATCAATAAATAATTAAATTATATCATTGGATTCAGAGTCGAATGATAGGAATTCAAAAGTGGTATCAAGGAGGTCCTTAATTCGAATCCTCTTATCTTTTACCCCTTTTCCTTTGAGTGAGTGTCTACGTGTAGTGGGAAGTATTTTTCGGTTGACATCTATCCCTTTGAATGAGTGTGTATGTGTGCAT
The DNA here is from genome assembly GCA_026212405.1 of Petrea volubilis. Taxonomy (NCBI): domain Eukaryota; kingdom Viridiplantae; phylum Streptophyta; class Magnoliopsida; order Lamiales; family Verbenaceae; genus Petrea; species Petrea volubilis. The sequence continues at coordinate 21,049 of JAOWBU010000253.1, forward strand.
ATGGAGGTATTTTTCGGTTGACATCTATCCCTTTGAGTGAGTGTGTATATGTGTGTATGGGTGTTTTTCGATTAATATTTATTCCTTTGAATGAGTGTGTACGTGTGTGTGGAGGTATTTTTTAATTAATTTATATAGGATGTCTTGATATAATTGTATTAAAAATAAATAAATAAATAAATAAACTATTATTAAAATGAAATAATAACAGGTTGTATAGGTAACAAAGATTGCCTATTTGTGTTGTTGGCAGGCTAGTCGTTTAACTTCTGATTTTCTTGGTGATGGAAGCTATTGGTTTGAATTTTTATTATTTTGTGGTTCTTCTTTGGAAAAAAAAAAAAGGAAAATAGAACAAAGAGTCAAAGACTATAGTGAAAGTAGAATAAAGATACATACGATTTGCTGGAGAGTCAGATCCAAATTAATATTATTATTTTGTAATAATTAATTTTTATTTCTTCATCCTATTATTATTCAATTCACTTACTTCACGCTTTTAATTAGGTATATGCCTTCCTTATTTGCTGCACAAATTCACCTCTTCTCATAGTTGTTTCCCCTCACCCCCTTTTCGACTGGTAATTCTAGCCCAAATTCGATTCAATTAAATTAGTCTTAATCACGCAGTGAGTGTTATACACTTGTAGTGTGATTGGTTTTACACTAATCTTATAATTGATGGATAATTTAAAGAGAATGACTGATTACTTGACCAGTGCAATATACTTGCTATATAATTTGTTGGGTTCGACCAAATCAGGTTCAAATAAAAAAATTTCCTATTTACACGTCACCTCTATAATGGAAGAATAGATAGTTATAAATGAGAGAGAAACGTAAGAAAAAAAGTAAAAAAGGAGAGCGACGAACTTATAACAATTTTAATAGACATGTATAACATCCAGAAATTGGTTGAATCGATCGAATTGGTAACCGTAGCTGGAACTTTGTTTTAAAACAAAGTGCAAGTCCTTACGTTAAACACACGAGTCTTTAGATAACTTTCCTTTCTCTCTTACAAGGAGTAGTTTTATTCATATTTACAAAGGCAGTTGAGTGAGTTTAAATCATAATCAGTTACAATAATATATCAAAATGAGTGGAAAATGGTTACATCAAAATCAATTAATTTAGTAAGTACCATTTCAATCACAACCAATTTCATCAATATATGAAATTGAGTGCAAATTGTTACATTAGATTCAATCGCTACTCAAGTATAATAAACTAAGAACTCATTTATTTTGCTTGACAACCTTCGCGTGGGTTTAGGCAAGTTATTTTTAGACTCGTGTTTTGAATGGTTTGTAATCATTGTTTCATAATTAGTTAGGGCTGTCAATGGATCGAATCTGGAGCAAATCAGTGCAATCCGGATCCGAATCCGATTATAAGGACCAACTACCGAATCCGACCCGAAATCATATAGGATCTTTAGTCTTTATTCCGAATCTGAATCCGGAATAAATCCGAGATCCGATAAAAAAATCCGATCCGATCCAATATGACAAAATTTTTTTATGCTTTAACCAAAAAATAAATAATAAAAAATTCTTTAATATATAAATATATAAACGTGTAAAAATATATTATATATATAAGAGATCTTTAATAATTATGCACCATATTTAATTTTTCATTTAATGACAATATATATTTAGAATTATACATAAATACGTTTTATGTATAATATATTTAGTAAAGATCTCTAATAACTATAGAGATTATTAGTTGTTCATTTAATGATAGTATATAATAGATATCTCTAATAACATATCCTATATGTGTATATATATGGTGTATGTAATAGAGATCTTTAATATATAGACTAATTAATTAGTATTCTATAAAAAAAACGCCTCTTTATGTTAAAAATAAAATTAAATAATGTAGAAAAATATTTTAGAATATGTATGAAAACTATATAATGTTTTGTTTAAAAAAAGTACCTTAAAAATTAATAAATAATATATTATTAATTACAATGACATATACATTACATTGAAGTATCTTTATTACTATTGTATTATATATAATGTATAAATTTAATAAAATATAATATAAAAATTCGGATTCGGATCTTTAACGGATCGGGCTCATTGAATCCAAATCCAACCCATTTATTTCGGATTACGGACATTTGCTATCGGATCTGACCCATCGAATATTTTAATCGGTCGAATATACTAAAATTCGGATCGGACTCGGATCGGATTCGGATTAAAATCCGCTCCATTGACAGCCCTATAATTAGTTATTATTTCAAATTTGCCCACTTCGTTAATTTTTGCATATCAAGAAAGACCGTTTGGAACCCCAATTTACATCTCTACACTTTTATCTTTGCATGAGCCCTTTTGGCATTCCGAACAAGGGAGGAATTGATCTTTATTTTTGTTTTTTTGGTCTTAGCCACCCGATTCTGATTTATTGGCTGATTGATTCGGATCGGGTACTGCAGAGCCTATTATGGGGGCAACTCTTCTAATTCAGTTGTTCTATTCACAACACCAAAATTCAAACTCTGAGCGTTATCTTTATTTTTGTTTTTTTGGTCTTAGCCACCCGATTCTGATTTATTGACCGATTGATCCGGATTGGGTACTGTAGAGCCCATTATGAGAGCAATTCTTCTAATTCAGTTGTTCTATTCACAATACCAAAATTTAAACTCTGAACATTACTTAAAAGATTTAGCGCCTCATCCTATTAGGTCAATTGATAGTTAGTAGGAGTTGATCAATATGGCAGAACAAATCTCTTCCCAAAACAAATTATTTATTTTGGGCCTCAAACTTTTACTTTCAGTGGGCTACGGCCCTCAAATTATATACACTCCAGCAAGCTCCTATTAATCACAAACCCCTCACAACCCTAGGCAAAACCCCACAAATTTGAAGGCTTTCCCAACGGACATTAAAAAAGCATTTGTTGTTCGCAGGGTAAAGAAAAATTACTCTAGAAATTTCTATCTGTGCACACAGTAACCCGCGGTGGAGGTGGGAAAGAGATGGTGTGGTTTCAGTGCGAGGACTGCGGAGACAACCTCAAGAAACCCAAACTCCCTAACCATTTCAGAGTCTGCTCTGCTTACAAGGTTGCCGCACTTCCAGCCAATTTCTGTTTTATGTATTTGTTTTGTTGTTTGTCGGGAATTTATGTGTTCCATTTCGTGGGGTTTGATCTTGTGATATAACCCGTTTGTTAATTTGTTTATAATCATCGGCTTCTGATTATGTTTTAGCTGTCGTGCATTGATTGTGGGCAAGTATTTGGGCAGCAAGACGTTGAAAGTCACACTCAGTGCATCACCGAAGCGGTATTTTGATCTTCTTTCTTTCTTTCTTTCCCTGTGTTCTATTTTGGGTGATATGATTTATGGGGTTGGTTTTTTTAAGTTCGTTTCGTTTAAAGTTTCTCTCCATCTTAATAATGCATATACTTTTCACTGCATTTGGATAAAGGAATATCATTTTGGGGTTTTTTTTAAAAAAAAAAAAGAAAGGAAAATTCAATCCATATGCAGAAATGCACGTTCTCCACATTTTTCTATGTTTAGTTTATACGATGAAGTTCTATTTCTTACGTTTCTACATGCTGTGCTATCAGGAAAAATATGGTCCAAAGGGTCAAGCAAAAGCTTCAAACGGAGCAAACACTAAGCCCAAAAATGATTCGAAGCAAAAACCAGAAGTTGACATAAATGTTGGATTATCTGAGCGTCCTCCATGGTTTTGTAGGTGTGTTTAGCTCATGCAGCCTTTAAATGGTTCACCTTTATGGGATTTATTTGATATATCTATCAAGCAAAAGGCAGATCCATGGACCTAAAGAAATTTGTCATCAAACTCAAATTTTTATACTGTTAGAGTGGTGCCTGGAGAGATGGCAGGGCCTCACATAAACAGATGTATTAGTATTTAAAGAAGACCCAGCATATACCTGCAACCTATGATTTTATGGTGCTCTTTGATTAAGGACTCTCTTACAGAAATGTTCTTGAGCTGCAATGGTCTGTTGAGTAGTCCATTTCATTCTTCAAAGCATAAGGTGGCTCTTGGTATTGGCTATTCTCTAGAAGTATTGGCCTGAACTCCTAACTGTTCTACTCGTATCGCTACTATATTCTTTCAGAATTGATAATCAGTTGCCTACCCCAAACCAGTTGACACATTCTCAAACAAGACATCTAAGTTCCATTCATACTTTCCATGCATTTGCGTGGTTGAGCTCTCTGTTGTTAGGCATTTGTTAACTTCATTCTCATCTATTCAAATGCTTCTTGGATCTTTCCAAGCTGCTGGTTATTTTGATTGTGGAAGTGTATAGATTCCTTGTCTTTTGTGTTTCTTTCAGTTTTATATGGTAGTAAGATTCTGGTTCTTATCTGTTACTAGTATTATTTATTTTAGTTTTCTTGTTTGTCATGGATTTCTTGATCTCACTAATTTGTTGATATTTATGTAGCCTCTGTAACACCAAAGCCACGAGTAAGCAAACCTTGCTGCTCCATGCTGATGGGAAGAAACACAGGGCAAAAGCAAGAGCATTCCATGCTTCAAAACAGCAGCCTAATGATACTGCAGAAAACAAGGGTTCAACTGAAAACAATGCAAAAGATGAAGTTCATGAGGATAAAAATTTAGAACAATCAAGAGATCAAAATCCATCTAAAGCTGCTGGTGCCGGTGATGACTCTGGAGTGGAAGATAATGATCTAAAATCAAACAAGAAGAGAAAACTTGAGGCGTCTGAAAGCAATGGCAATGATTCTATAGAACAAGGCAACGGTGAAGTTAAAGATGCTGAAACGAAGCTGAAAGAAAGCTCAAAGAAGCCCAAACACAGTGCAACGCAGGAAGATGCAAAACTGGGTTCCACCCCTGACAAAAATATTTGCACAAAGAAAATAAAGTGGAAAAAGCTCATTACTTTGGCTCTTAAATCAGTATGTACTCCGGTCCTTTTAGCACTATTAAGTTTTTCAAATTTTAGAACGTTTTTGTATGTTTCAATCTGATGACTACACCTACCTCACTGAAAATTGGAAATTAAGGATGTAGACTTAGTCGGGCTACCCCACTGGAAATTGGAAACTAAGGATGTAGAGTTAAGTCGGGCTCGCTAATATCGATTCATGGAAATGGTGCTAACCATATCTTTTTTGGATTAGGTTCTCAACATGAGTATTCGGGTAAGCCGTGACATGGCTTTAGGGAAATAACAGTGGAGGAAAGCATGTGGGTGTAGATTGTTCATCTTATCTGTACTTCTTTATTCTTTTATGGAGCTTCTGGATATTTGCTGTTAAGTCATAGCATGGAGGATAGTGGGTATGCTACAATTGATGTAATAACATTTATTGTGCATGTGGCAGAATCCAGATGGCGTGCTGAAGTTTAACAAACTTACGAAACTAGTTGTAAAGTCTCTCAAGGAATCTAAGCACACTGAAGACAAGAACCAAGTGTCGGAAATGCTTGAGAAGAAGGTGAGTTGGTTTGATTTGGTATTCTTTATTTAACAGAAAACCTTATTATGGTCTGTTTGATTTCTGTTTCTTAAATGTTGTGCAGATAAATTCAAGCTCTAGATTTATTGTCGATGGTAAGTATGTGCGCCTAGCCACCAGCAGCTAAGAAGAGGGCTTACATCCTCTAGAGAGAATTCTTGAATTTGATTGAAAGGACCCTGCACATCTGCAGAAGGGAACCTTTCTAAAGACACCAGAAATTTTGGTTTTGATTCTTGGCCTTTAGGCACTGCTGAGCTGAGCTGCTCTACTGGAGAAACAAATACCAATTTTTTGCATGCTGAGGAAGGACTAGTATAAGAATGTCAGATACTCACTCTAGTTTTGCTCACAATTAAAGCATAATTATATCTAAATTAAAACTTTTGAGTCCTGAATGGTATTTGGGTTGTTTTTTGTTTCTTGGTATCCATTTATGCCAGAAGGTTAATTTATAGTTTCTTAGATGCCAAAAGCCTTTTACAGGTACTTATGGATTCGGGTTTCATTCAAATTATAGTTCATTACCCTCAAGAATTGCTTGTTTTGTTATGTATATGAACGCCATTGACATGAATAACTTCATTTCGTCTGGGTAACAGAACCTTAACTGAAGAGAAGAATCAACAGAAAATTTTTAAATGATTTCATACTTGATTTTCAATTCAACAAAATACCACTTAAAATAGAAGTTTAAGAATTCAAAATGCATTGTAATCTGCAATTATGAGTCGAGCTCGATCGAATTATTACCATACATTTTCAGTTCTTAAATTCACCTGCATAGAACCCAAACATAAAGTGCGCACCTATAAACTAGCAGCGGCTAAAGCAATGTACAGTCAGTTTTTTTTCTAGAGAAGTTCAGGGTCAATTTAAACTCAGGATTTGACTCTCAACGATACTGTAGCTTCTGTAAAGACAATAACCAAATGGACAATGCTTTTTGTCCCATGTACAGGTGGGTTGAGAATCCTAAATTTTCAGAAACTCTTTTGCTTTAGGTATAAAAGATTCATATTAACATGTGTATGTAAAGTGAGCAACTCTATATTTTTCGGAAACACCCTGGGAGCGCAGTGAAGTAGCAAGAATGGAGCTAGAAAATAAGAATCAAGACCACGATTAACAATATGACAGTGCACCCCATAGCCTGCAAAGAAACAAAGCCATTGTCTCATGATTCTGGAGAAGAAATATAGAATCCTATCTCAGCAGATAAAACTGTAGAGGAAATACTTACAGCAATTGCAGAAGCAGCGAGTCCAGCTCGTTCTCTAGGATCCTTGCGGTAGTAATTACCAAAGTACAATATTGTCGCATAATACCACATGAGTGGGCACAAGAAACCTAATAGAAAGCTGAAGAAGGGAAGTCCGAATTATTTTATCGGAAAGAAACAGGGTAATGCAGTACACACGACTTATCTACGATTCTACTTACCAAAACCATCCTATTCCACAGCCGAAGCATGGAAGTGGCTTATCATATAACCCCAGTTGCGAGTCTTCTTCATCTCTGATCAGAGTATACTTGCCCTTTTCCCGGTCTGCAACATCCGTTGCTTGTCCTGTGAGGAATACGTCAGAATACACATAGGTTTTCAATGTAACCAAGGAAAACTGGTAATCAAATGCGTCATTCTGATAATATTGTGCTTGGCTTTTCCGACATCATGGGCCTTAATCAGTACAAGTGAGCATTTGGTTAATCTAGATAAATTACCATACACCATCAAGAAAAGTGAACATTGCCTTAGCAATTCATCATCATATAAAAATAAAAAAATAAAACAAATAAACAATGTGCAAAAAATAAAATAAATAAATAAATAAGAAGAGAAACCAAAAACAATAACAAAAAATTGCCTTAGCGGGAAGGTGGAGGAGAATCCAAATAAATATGTAACTTATATTATAAGCTTTATCTTCTAACTAATAAACCTGAAGATAAAGAGAATTTGTTCCATAGAAAAGAAGAGTATATCGGCTTTATCTATTTGCTAGGACAAGATAGGTCTGGCAGCAACCTTTAGAGAAAAGTAGTATATAAATGCAGATCAATTAATCAGGCCGAGAAGGTGCTCTAGAAACCGCTTTTTCATTATATGTATCACATAAAACCAAACACAATAACTACCTTTAAAGATGGAATAATATCGAGCTGATGGTCTCAAAAGGTTCTTATCTGAAACTGATCTGACCAGTTCAAGAGCATTTCTACCCTCTCCCTCCTCAATAGTAGCATCTGTAACATCAACAAGTCCCAATTTATAGCATCAGGAGGCTCATCAATCTCTCAATTTCTATTTTTTATTTGTATTTTTCTGCCTTCAATCCATATGAATAACTTGTCTCGCAAGAAAGTTAAGTAGAGTTTCAAAACATAGGTAACTTTCTGGCTGGAGTTTCCCAATGGACACAAAGTTAAATGATAGATCACTAATCTTTCTAATTATAGAATGACATAACATGTTACTCTTAATCTGACTAGCTGAGCAGTCAAAACTGAGGACAAATCTGACAAATGTTCATAATCAATTTGTACCATGAAACTAGCAAACAGAGACTTACAACTTCATTACCTATTGCGCGTTGTCACAAATTAAATTTTAAATGTTGACATCCTGTAACATATTTGGGTAGATCACTTTAAGTGAACATTATGACTAGCAGTGTTCAACAATGTCAGCAGGCTATTTAGGTTCATCGAAGCTCTTCTTGCTTCCTTTCTTGAGAAAGAGGATGTCAAATAGTCATAGACATAACCAAGCCATCAACAATGACAACCTGCAGGACCTAGAGACTGTAACTTCTTCCAAACAATTTAAAACTAATTGGCTTCTTTATTGATATAAAAAATATAGGGAAACAATGCTTTCTGAAATCATGTTATTTCTTTCTCCTCCTTTATGATTTTCCATACGAATGGCCTAGAAAAAAAAATTGACCGAAGAAACACATTGTAGAATAATGTAGGAATATCATAAATCAGTTAAGTTGCACAATAGCTACATCTCAAGTATGCAAATGTATTTATAAAATAAAGAAACAAGAAGAAAAACTAAAGCATAATTACTCTGTTCGATAGGCATTCTTCCGGAGGTGATTTATGGTGCTTAGATCCTCCCTTCCAGAATCACTTACGGGTACCACCTAAACAAAATTAACAGAACATTGTTATCAGCATATGTGTTTTAGCAAAGGCATAACAAAAATACTTCAACAGCTAGGTGAAAGTAAAATGCACTTTGAAAGGAACCCTGCAGCTAAAGCTGAACTAAGGGGCAAGTTGAGTCACTGATAGGAAAGACTGCATATCATGAGAAGTGCGCTCCTTTTAGAAAGTGCTTCAAGGTTTAAAGGTACAGAAAAGAGGTTAATTGGGCACATTCAAGGTTATAAGGAACAGAAAACAGATTAATAGAGAACATTTTAAGAAATATGACACTTCTACATCACTGTTGAAAAATAAAATGACCAGACTGATTCAACTGAGTAGAACTTGTAGCACCTACATTGAAAAAACAATGCAATCCAGAAAGGAATATTTCAACGTCCTCCCATTAGGTTTAGTATAATTACGGGTAGACCCCTTGCATTTACGGAATTACTTTCTACATAGCTGCCATTAGTGGGTGTATTACAAATAGACTAAATTTTTAGTTAATTGAAAGAATTTGGAAACATCAAATCCTAATTTTCCCCATGGTCCGTACAAGGATTGGCATTTCTTTTCAAACTAAAATACGCTTTTGCAATCCCAAATTTGAGAGGTTCTACCTGAAATTACGCCACATTGTAACTAGCTTAAGTAATTTAAGGAATAAATTTATCCCAATCTAACAGTTGCCACCAAATTATGATCAAGGAACTAAACCAATTAAAAGTTGTTGATACTGTTATATTGCAAAAGTTTCACTCCCAACCCTCCCCATCCAATTCCTCATATCATGTTAAACTATTCAAGACTCCCAATTCTAAAAAAATGACCATAGAAAAATTTCAAAATGCAAAAATACAACTACGAATGCACCTCTTGCAAATTCAACAATGAACCACTTTTACCTTTTTTCTTGTTCTTCTTCTTACTTTTTTTTTCATAATTATTAAAAAAAAAAAAGAAAGAAAGAAAGAAAGAAAGAAAGAATTGTAGGAAATGGAGATTATCCGACTCTGGCTTGATTAGAAATCAGCTATGAGTAAAATTCTGGTAATCATTTTCCAACTAATTCAGCCCAACAAAATACAAAATCAAATCAAACTTCCCAAACCCCCCACCTTCCCCCATGCCAATCAATTCATCATCTCAAAGGTAACCTAATTTTTACACAAAAGACCAATAAAATACCAATAATAGCAAACTGAAAACAGCATAATGAATAGCAGTAAAAGAGAAACTTGCCTCGGAGGAGGGAGAAATGGGAATCGATTATCTCGAAAATTCTTCGAGTTCGGATCAGTATTTAAGGGCGAAGAACAAGAACAACAAGAAGAAGGGGAATCAAATCAATCTGTTTATATATATATGTATATATATATACACATATATCCTTCTCTCTCTAAGAGGAGTTGATTTAAAAGAGAAGCAAAGGCCGCTTTCAACAATTATATCCCACCTACTCTCCGTCGGTTGACTCTTCCCAGTTTCTCTCATTTCATTTGTCATTTTCTTCGACTCTATATATTAGTCTATGGGCATTCGGCAAAGCTTTTTGTTTTGGCAGCAATTAATAATATATACGTTTTTTTTTTGTTTTAATTAATTACCATCAAGTTGGACAAAAACACACACACGCACACAAACACATACGTACATACATATATATACACATCAAACATACTAGTATATAGGACGGTTGGAAAGGGGTTCTTGAGTAGGAAAATGTTTATTTGATTAAATAAAATAATAATAAAGTAGGAAGTGTTTTAATGTTTTAAGATTTTGAATTTTTTTAGTTAACATTCTAAAGCAGGAAGGATTTTAATTTTATTGGTGTTCCATCTCATACTCTAGTGTATGAATACACGACGGCAAGTGTAAAGATATATGGTCAAATATATAATTAAACAAATAATTTAATACATTTGACATTAGGAATGTAAACGAATCGAACCTACCCGCAAGCCTGATGATACGAGCTCGAATTCGAATAATACGAGCAGGGTTGAGCTCGTATGAGTTTCAAGTCGAACTTGAGCCAAACGCTAGCTTTCTTTTTTAATATTTACTTTGATTTTTATATAATTACAAAAAAATATATTGATTTTCGAGTTCGAACCCTAACAGCGCAAACACAATAAACTAATTGAAAATTTTTGAATTCGGGCTCAAACCTATAGTTTAGTCATAAATACAAGCCAAACGATTCGAGTCGAGCAAAGCTCGAAAATGACTCGAGCCCCTCTTTTTCCTGGTTCATCAGACTCGAGCCTATAGCTTATTCATAAATTCGACCAAAATGACTCGAGCCGAGTTGAGCTCGAACAAGACTTGAGTCGAGCTCGAGCCCCCTCTTTCTTACTCTATATAACACTCTTCCTCAAAGTAGAACATAGATATTAATTTTGTCCAATACAAATTAAGATATTCAGTTTGAGGCCCATTCAATGCTTTCGGTAAATATACCTTCAAGATGCTCTCTTGTCTTTTAAATAATTAGTAAAAATCAAGTTCTTTTGGATCTTCTCTCGAATAAAGTGACAATCAAGCTCAATATATTTAGTTCGTTCATGATATACTGGATTTGAGGCAATATGAAGAGCAACTTGATTATCACAAAAGAATTTTTCCGTTGACCACGACTTCAAATCGACTGTGGCTAAGAGGTGACATATCCACAAAATTTCACATGTGAATTGTGTCATGGCCCTTTTTTCAAATTCTGCACTGGATCTAGACATGACACCATATTTATTGCTTTTCCATGACACTGTGTTCCCACTGCCTACCAACAAAAACACAGTAGCATGTAGTAGATCTTCTCTCAAATTTTGATTCAGCCCAATTCGCATCTGCAAAACACTCAATACAAGAGTATCCATAATTGTTATACAGTCCTTTTCAAACAACAAAAGATCCGTTCAAGAGTTCCCTGATATTTGACTATAGATGTTAACATGAATTGACTGACCGTGCTGATTGCATAAGTAATATTGGGACGAATGACTGCGAGATAGTTCAATTTCCCAACTATGTATCTTTTAGGATCATCAAGTAGATCCCCCTCATCTCTTGCAAGATGTTCATTGGGAACCATTGGTGTGCTACATAGTTTGTCTCCTGATTATTTTCCAGTTTCAACATATAGACATTCTTGAATTAATTTGGTACTGACATCTACTCTTTCACATTGTCACTTCTTAAAATTTGCATAGAGATATTAAATTGAGTTTTAACTTCAACATAAAAGGCACAATAATGACAGAACACTTCAGATCTGTTTTTCATTAAATATATCCAAATCATTTGAGAAGAATCATTCACAAAAGTAACAAATTAAAATATTTGGACCCAATTTTTGACTCAATAGGATAAAGACCCAAAACATCAGAGTGGACTAGCTCAAAAGTATAACATACTCATTTATTTATTCTATAACCTAACAAGCTAGGATGATGTTTGGCAAACTAACATGGCTCACAATCTATGGCGAGATAACATGAAACCTTTGACATAGGCATATAGCTTCTTTAATATAGGTACAGAGGAATGTCCAAACCAACAATATGCTTCAATGGAGAGGTGATAATGATACATACAACTGATTGAGGTGCCCAATCGTCAAGAACATAGAGGCCATCGCATATATGTCCTTTACCAATAATCTAGTCATCATAAAATCCTAAAACAAACAATGATCGGGAGAGAATGAGACACAACAATTAAGGTTTTTGGTAAGTCTACTGACAGAAATCAAATTAAATGCAAGATTAGGTAGATTGAGCATAGATGATAAGGTAATAGATGAATTTTGCTTAACACTGCTAGACCCTACAATACTGTAGGTTAAACCATCGACTATAGCAACTGGGGAGGGTGCTCTTAAGTGATTTGAAACTACTGAAGGTTTTGAGATTACCTATTATGTGATATATGGCACCAAAATCAATAACCCATTTGTTTGAGATGGAAATAAAAACAAGTTTTACTTAACTCAGTAAGGCCAGTGACTGAGATTAACGCCTTCAGTGATTCTTAATATTGATGGAATTTAGCATACTCGTTAGCTGAAATCGTGACAATTATACTAGAAGCAACAACAATATTGTCGTTTTGTGCTCTTTGATTGCAATGCTGTCGTTTTCTACAAAACAGCTTAGCAGGTCTTGGTTCACCACAATTGTAGCAATTAATGGGATTATTGCTACGGTTAGCATCAACTGTCATCTTTGCTCCTCTTATTGTTATTTTTTTGTCCAATGTAATTCCCAAACCCATTGGCAACAAAGACATTACTTTGTGGGTTGGAGTGCATGGTGTCTGTACGCAATACCCTATTGAAAACTTCTTGGAGAAAAGTGATTCCAGAACTATAGAAAATATGAGATTTAATAGTTTCAAACTCCGTAGGAAAGCTAGCTAAAAAGCTCATTACTACAATTTGCTCTCTTAGAGCTTGTTGTACTTTGGTAAGAACATATTTAATTCCTCATATATTTTCTTAAAATCCATGAAATACGATGTCAGTATCTTTCCTCCTTTTCAACACGATAGAAAGCCCTACAAACCCCATAAATTCATGGCGCATTTTCTCTACAGAGTATAAAAATTACAAA
>JAOWBU010000254.1:0-34263 GCA_026212405.1 Petrea volubilis
TTTTTTTTTTTTTTAAATAAAACCGGCACGTGCCCGCCGTAGGGTTATCTGAGGGGACCCCACCCCTATATTAATCAATAAAAAAAAGATTACAATGGGAAGTTCATAAAGTACATGATCAATATAACAAAAAGCCTAATGTGCCGTAAAAAAGGAGTACTACTCCCTTTACAAAAATTATGAGTAGAAAAAAAGCATAAAATAGGAGTACAACTCCTATTGCGTGAAGAAAAATACTCTAAAAAACCTGCAAAAAAAGGTGGGAACAAAGGCCAAAATCTTGAACGGCCAAAAAACATTGCATAAGGAATTCCTCCTCATGTTGAATCCTGTAGCTCGTGGACCAAGTATTAAAAGAGCCATCCTTGCAAAAACAGCAGCCAAAATAAAATTAATAGCACCAATCCTCTCAAAATAACCAATTTCCGTAGCCAAATCCCCAATGCAAAAAATCCCCTGCACTAGGACAATTACAGTTACCCCCCTGGAAAGTTTCAGAACCGGGAAAGTGTCGCCAAAACAACAATCCACTGCCCCCCCACTGCTGCAGCAGAAGCAGCAGCCAAGTATGTGGCAGCTGCAGTTCTGTTCGTGCACAGAAGGCCAAGCTTGTCTGTTTCGAAAATAACAATTACCCCCCTGGCAGGTATGCCGGACAAAAACAGCCCCCAACAACAAGAGTAGCCCAAAACTCGACAAAGCAACACCAAACAAACCACCAAAAACCACACACCATGAACATGGAGTGATCAAACAAAAAACACAGGAAATAGAGCACAAACACAAATACAACAAACCAAACCATGAAGAAGGAGCATTATTTAAATCTAAAGTTAGGAAGACCCCACTTGTCCATCTTAAGCAGTCCACGAATTGGTCCTTGAGTTTGTTCCCCTTCCACGACCGCAGATGTCAGAGCATCACAAGCCAAATTAGCCATATAATCCGCTGCCTTGTTTCCTTCACGATATATGTGAGAAAACCGAACATTGGCTTTGGTTCTGAGCTCTTGAATCCCCATAAGAAGATGCGACAGCTTCCAGTTGGTGATGTTGGACTGAATGAGGTGCAGAATAGAAGAGGCATCAATCTCCACCCAAACTCTTTGGAAGCCACGTTCACAACACAACTGCAACCCTTGCTTGACAGCGTATAATTCAGCATAAGTATTAGATTGATGACCAACGAAAGTAGAAGGCGCAGATCACCTCCCCAAAACAATCACGAATGACTCCTCCTGCACCCGCAACCCCGGGTGCCTCTGTGACGCCCCGTCCGTATTGAGCTTACCCATCCAGTGGTTCCGGTTTCAGCCAATAAACAATACGAGGCAGGCTCGGCTGCTGATCAGAAAGATTAAATTTGAAACCCAGTTGAGCTGCCAGAAGGATCTCCCTCTTTCCAGTGCTTCGAAGTGAAAATATTGCCATTGTAAAGAATAGACAGTGAATGTAGAACCCGCCAACAATTCGTTTGGTAAGGAACCTCCTTTGTCGATGGGACACAGTCATTTCTCTCCTTCCAAATGTGCCAAAAAATAAGGACAGGGACCACAAACCTGACATTTCCCTTAATGCTTGTCGTCGCTCGATTTTTCCAATGATTGAGCTGAGTGGCGACATTATCTGTGTCAATGGCAGAAATATCAAAGATTCCTGTAAAGAATGCCCAAATATCCCTAGCTTTAGGGCATTTAAGAAAGAGATGCTGAACATCCTCAACACTATCCCCACAACCATAGCATCTAGAGACCATGATAATTCCCTTCTTCTGCAGTCTTGTGTGGACAGGTAGCCAGCTATTGAGAAGGCGCCAAATAAAGACAGAGACAGATGGTCTGATTTGTTTAGTCCAAGCATGCGATAAGAGCCCATGTCGTTCCCGAGTAGCACGAATGGCTTCAAATGCGGACTTCGTAGTAAATTTGCCCAGAGGGGAGGCTTTCCAAGTCAGAATATCGACATTACCATGAGAGATAGGTACTTGACCAATCTGTTGAACTAACTGAGAGGGGAGGACAGACCGCAACTTGCTGTCATCCCACCTCCCATTAGTCCAATAAGCGTTAACTGGTTCCAGCCTACAGATGGTGTGTTTAATAAGATAGAAAGCGAGCTTCACCCATCCAACAGTCATACCAAAAGGAGCAATTTCCCCGGCCTAAAATCCAGAAGAAATGAGCCTCTGCCGCTTCACGAATACTCACCATAACGCCTCCATACATTAGAGTGTTTGGTGAGAAGGGGCATGAGAGGGGGAAGAACCACTTGACATACTTCTCCCTCATGTATTTCGCGCCATAGAGATGATTGCTTTCGAAAGTCCTCACACCAAATTTTCCAATGAGAAGGCCTGAATAACTTCAAGCAATAGTTCTGACATTTAATCCACCCTCTTCGTAAGGATTAGCAGACAGTCGGCCAAGAATTCCAATGGATCTTTCTTAACTGCGGGCCATAGTCACCCCAAAAGAATTTATTTGAGAAACTTGTCAATCTTGCTAAGAATAGAATGAGGAGCTGCAGCACTTGGAGGATGTACAACGGCATAGAGTTCAGAACACTTTGAATCACGAGAAGTCGCCCACCATAGGATAGAGCTGTTTTATCCCAACCAACAATTCTGTTCCTGATCTTTTCCAATATATCAGCATAAGAGAGGTTTTCTTATTTCCAACATACAATGGGGCTCCAAGATAAGTGATTGGCAGTGAGGTCATAGTAAATCCGGTGACCATCTGGAATGTAACTGCTTTGCACGCTGCAACAATGTTTCTCACGCACGCAATGGCTCTTGGAGCAACTAATAAGCTGCCCAGAAACAGCATTCATATCTACGCAACAAATCCATCAAAGCAACATATTTCCATCCAAGACTTAGCAAAAATAATAATGTCATCCGCATATGCCAAATGGGAAATCACCTGTCGGGAATCACCAATCATATTTGAGTGAAGGGATACGTTGAAAGAGAGAATCCAAACTCCTTGAAAGCCATTCGGGTGCGAGAATAAACAGAGCCGGGAGATGGGATCCCCTTGTCTTAGACCACGGGAGGACTCAAAGAAACCAGTAGTAGAACCATTCACAAGCACAGAAAGAAACAACTTTGAACACATCTCCGTATCATAGAAATCCATTTCTCGAAAACCCCATGCTTTCCAGAACATGGAATAGAAACGGCCATTGAAGCCTGTCATATGCTTTGGCCATATCCAGTTAAGGATAAGCTTGTCCCCTTGACCTTTCACATTTAGCGAATGGACTAACTCTTGTGCTAAAAGGAGGTTATCTTGAATGGACCGGTCCAGGCAACAAAACACTCTGAGCCGCGGAGACTCAAAGTCTGGCAGAACTTGGGCCAACCGCGTATAAATGAGTTTAGAGATGATCTTATTGGTGACGTACATAGACTGATCGGCCTATAAGTCAGCCCCAAGAGGATGGCCGTGTTGGTCTTGGGAATAAGCACTAAAGTAGTAGCTTTGAACCCTTTAGGCATTTGGCTCCCATCAAAGAATCAAGAATTGCTCAAAAATGTCCTGCCCCACTATATCCCAGCATGTCCTGAAGAACAGAGCAGTATAATCCGTCGGCCCAGCCACACTATTCGGGACTGATATCAAACACACTTCTTTCACCTCGTCAAAAAAAAAAAAAAGTCGTGTGAGACATAGGTTATCAGATTCTGACTTCGAAATGAGTTCCGGACTACAAGCAGTCATCCGGTAGCATCTCATCCTCCCCGAACTCAAAAGCTTCTGGAAGAAGGCCACAGCAGAATGTTTAATGTCGAGTGGATTTGTGAGAACTTGATCACCTTCTAAAATAGTGTGGATGGCTGCCCGTGCCCGTTTCTTTTTAACCAGGGAGTGGAAGAATTTAGTGTTGCGCTCCCCTTCTGCTGCCCCATTTACAGGCAGCTTTCTGCTTCCAATAGCTCTCTTGCATTTCTAGGGATTTAGCGAGCTCAGCACTAGATCTGTTCAAGTTGATTAGGGTTGTGATCTGAGGGATCTTGCTCAAAAAGTCGCTCACAAATTTGAACAGTCGCCTCCTTAGCAGCCACAGCATCAAAGATATTACCAAAAACATGGTTATTCCACCATTTCAGGCGTTGTTTGAGTCGGCCAAGCTTGCTGTTGAAGTTTCACCATCCCTGTTTCTGCGATAGGAAATATTCCAGTTTCGCTGTACTTCCTCCAAAAAACAGGGTGTGGCGACACCACATGTGTAGAAATCTAAATGAGATGGCCCTTTGAAGGCATTATTCTCCAAATGAATCATCAATGGAACATGATCAGATTTGTGAAGGGATAGGTGACAAAACTTCGGGTGATCGAGAATAGGTCAGCCCACTCGTTAGAAAGCAACACCCTATCCAGTCTCTTCCATTCTTCTTCTTATCCGCCAAGTAAACTGGCTCCCGATGCAGCCCGCATCTTGAAGCTCACAGTCTTGTACAAAGTCTGCGAATTCTTCAATACCCCCCAACTTAGGAGAAGCACAACCTTTCATCTCGGGGAAACAGTCAGAACTGTATTAAAGTCCCCAGCCACAAGCCAAGGGAAGAGGTGCAAATATTTCTCAATCCGTCCCATAACTCGCGCCGTTCACACCTCGAGCATTTGGCATATACAAAAGAACAATAAAATGGTTTAGCCACTGAGGGATGAGAGACTTCAATATGGATAAACTGTTCATGATTGTCTAGTATAGTGATACAGGTGCTAAAGTCAGAGAAGACCCAAATCTGATTAGCCACATTAGACACAACTTGCTCAAAACCAAATCTACGAGTCATAAAGCTAGCATCTAGAACAGTCATTGGCTCAATGATGACAAGAATATTTAACTTCTTTTTTTTTCCTCAAGCGATGTAAATATCTTTGGGAATTTGAATTGGCAATACCTCTAATGTTCCACACCAATATATTTAAATTCATTAATTATTGATGAATAAAATACCTTCTTTAGTGGGTTTCCTTTTGCTCCTAGTTTGTCTCTGCGTTCGAGGTGGCACCTCAGGCTTCTTGACTGTATTTTTCCCCAGTGTAAATTCGGAGTCTTGAAGGATTGCGTCATCAACTGATCCTCCCCTTTTATTTGCCGCATCAGTTCTAGCCTCATCAAAGAGTAAATGTTGCATAGGGTCATGGGCATTGGTGTTAACTGGGATAAGAGAATCATCTCCACCGGCAATATTTAGAAAACATTGGCCCCTGCTCTCATGAGACGAAGGCCGCTCTATTTGAAAACCAAAGACATCCCCTTCTTGACCCGCCGAACGAGCGCACCCAGAGTGGCAAGAGTTAGCCGGGGGAGCCAAATTCCCAACCTCCGTGCTTGGTAAAGACCCATCCAATTCACGAGGCACATTCTTGGGCGTAACACTCTCCTTTTGGCCTGCCAAGTGAGCGCACCCAACTTGGTAAAGGACCGCAGGAGAGGCCATTACCCCATCAAAATTCTGATCGGGAGCAGCTGGAAACAGGTGGTGGTGGACACCTTTAGTAGGGAAACTTGTTGAAAATGAGGGCTGAATAATGCGTTGCGTGGGGCAAGGGCAGCAGCTGACTGTTGAAGCTGAAGGTCGCCAAAATCGGTGGCAGCTTCATTCTCAAAGTCCGGCACTACCTCTTTTGGAGTTAGGATTCCATCTTGGGGCTGCACGGCAACATCTTGATTGATTAAATTCTGGATGGGAGCATCTGAAACACTGAGGTGATTATCCTCTTGGGTGGGGCAAGCTGGAGAACAGCTATGCAGGCTGCTGTAAGTGTGCGCTTGGCGTTGTAGGCCATCTTTAAAATGCAGCAGGTTCTTACAACTGTCACGGACAGCGGCAACATCAGTAGGTTCATCACAAATTGGTTCAAACTCTATACTTAAACCCTCATTACTAGCATCATGGGGCTGGAGTCCTTTTGAGGTCTTCATAGGAACTTCTTGAGCAATTAAAATCGATGCAGTGGCAGTTAAATTCAGGGGAAGATTCTCACTTAGAGGGGGTAGCACATTTGCATCAATGGACTGGATAGCTCCCTGAGTGACAGCAGGGACAGCGACAAAATTAGCAAGAAGAGGGGCGTCAAGAACCGGAGCAACAGCTGACTGGTTGGCAGCAGCGATTTCCACTTCCAGCACATCCTCCTCGCTAATATTTTCCAGGGCTGCAAAGGGATTCATTTTACCGTTTGCTGGGATTGTGCTTGATCGTTGTGGCACTTCATCCACCTTCCCTTTACCTCTGTCCATACGTTGTCTTCTAATATTCGAAACAATCCGCCATTCTTGAGAAGCTGTCTCCTTGGCATTTTGTCGAACAAGTGAGGGGTTAGAGGTAATATTTTCATTTTTTTCTCTTGGGCATTTTGTCGAACACCTACTGGTCTGTGATCTTGAGTTATTGTTTTGCATTCATTCTTGGGGTGAAAACCATGGCAGAATGCACAATAGTGAGGGATAGGGCCATAGGATACCTTTTGAAGGATATCAGTGCCACCATACTCAACCAGCAGCGTCTCATCCATTGGTTGTAGGACATCGATTTCAACCAAAACACGACCTGTACTCGGTCGAGTACGGTCCGACGTGGGCTCGTCCATGTGCAGCGGCGTCCCAAGCAACTCGGCGAGGCCCCAAATGCAGCGATCGTTGGCAAGATGTGGCTTGAGCTTGGGGAATTCGACCCAAATCGGCACAATCGAAGATTCAACGTCGGGGTCGAAATCGGCAGTGTACTTGAGGATGCGCATCGTGAAACCATGAAAGTCCAAGATCTTCTTTCTCCACAACCGGTTGTAATCTTCAGGTTTTGAGAGGACGATTAAGCAATGATTTTCATCAATAATCCCAAACTGATAAACACCGTTCAGTTTGAGATTATGGAACAGGATTCTGACAGTCTTCCAAGAGGGGCCTCGACACGGGAATTTACCCACAAGAGCATATTGGTATGGCTTCATCAACATTTCGCATTCTTCAGATGAGAGTTTAAGGGCCTTCAAGCCATTCTTCCGTGTAGCAGTGCCCATCGGTCCCAAGGCATTATTGAAGAACTTTTTTTGCACACGAGAAGAGACCTCAGAGAACAATCCGGCAGAGGGGTTGGTGACCTCAGCGAAGGTCCGACGGGGCGGAAGAGGGAGCGGCGGCCGCTTATCCGGCGGTTGTTTGGATGCCGCCGGCTGAAGCACGGGAGTGGGTGGCGGGTCAGTCATGAGTTCAGCTGGGTTTTTCTCGAATGGGTTCTTCCTGCTGTGGGCGTGGTTCGGCTCAAGTACTTGAAAACCCTAAGAATTTCATTTTGCGAGATAAGATGGTGAATAGTGTTAAAGGTGAAGCATTTTTGCCCTTTCTTGTTTTAATTAATTAACCAATTAATTAATAAATATAAATTTTAAATTTCTATTTTAGGTTGAAATTAGAAAATTTTAATGTTTGATTTTTCTTAATGAATAAGTAATTTCATTAAATTTTCTATTTATTTAAATTAATTGAGTTTATATAATACTTTTGTTTATATAAAAATAATATATATTTAACTTTTAAATTTATAATGTTTATATAAATATATATATATATAGTAAACTATATACATAAAAAAATATGATGTTGTCTTTTTTTAATGTAAATATTTTTTCCTTCAATGACCATAGGGTAATTTAGGTATTTTATAAAAGGGATGAAGTGGCTAGGTCAAACAAATGGATTTTTTTAACTCTGTTACCTTTTTTTTCCGTTGACTGCTAAGTGGAGGGATTGAATTGTTACGTTATGAAGTTGAGAGGGGTAAGTGTTACAAGGGGTAAAGTTCAGGGGTGCAAGTTGTAATTAGCCCTTAATTATATACATGTAGTGATAATAAATTTATATTATCACAAACATAGTTTGCACAATGTCAATACTGATAACATAATGTAAAAATGTGAAAATATTTTAAAACGTTGATAATTAGTCACACACCTATGGTAACAACTTAGTGACAATGGAATTTTGTTACAAAATCCTAATGAAAATTTTTCTTGTCACCGTAGGTGTGTCACTAATTGTCAATTTTGACAACTAAAATATTAATTTTTGTCACCATTGAGTGATATTGTGACAACGAAAATTTGTTATCACTAATAAAACTTAATTAGTGACAAGATAGAAGATATTGTCACTTAATACAATTATTGGTAACAACTATTATATTGTCACTTTTATATATTATTACTAATATTACTTTTTGTTATTGTAGTGATTATATATATATATATATATATTTACAGGCAAAGGCTTTAATTGTATGTTATATTGTCTCAATTATGTTGATAAGATGAGACATTTCATATTTGGCTTGTGTATTTGGCTCATTAATATATCTTAGTCTGGTTTGCTGAATTATTTCTTAATGAAAAGCAGAAGTTACAGAAGACTTTTGTGCTAATATATGCTTTTAATATTTAAAAACTGGTCATGTAAAAGCATCTGGTGAATGTTCGTTTAAAAACTGTTCATGTAAAAACTGTTCACGAAAAGCTTTGTTCTCTTTTATGCTAACATATGCTTTTAATATTTATTCTAAAGCACTTTTACAATTTTATTATCATTTTTCTTTGTTTTAATATTTTTAAGAATAAGTAAGGGAAAAAACAACATTTTTCATACAATAACTTGGCATCTTTTGGATTTTGGTACACTAAGACGGATAACAAATTTAGCACATTACGCTGAAAAATAATTTCAATTTGGATATAAATTTCGTCGCAGCACCCGTAATCTCGCCAGAAAGATAATTTGAATATGATGTGACACCAAAATTCGGGATTTTATAAGTTTTGATGCCAATTAGATGCGTGACATGGCAGTATAGAAAAATTTTAAAAATCATTCAATTTGTATGTGTGGGGTTCGAACTTGGGTTATTTAAAATCATGGAACCTTGTTAGTCAGCAATTCAACCACTAGGTCAGTCTACAAAAATAGATAAACTTAATAAAATAAATTATTTTACAAAATTTATTAATTAAAAGTATATATTGATATAACATAAATAATTTTAGCTACACAATTATCCCACATAATATATCTGTTTGCATAAATTTCTTCCGGCCGCGCCGAATTGGCCGCTCAGGGTTCGAACCGGCCGAGTTTGATGGGAAAACAGCCGATTCGAAGTGAGCTTCTTTGTGCTCGGGTGCGGGCGTGCCAGTGTGCAGTAGCACACAAGTGGAAGTCTTATGGTTCAGAGTGAATGTGAGGTGGTTCGAAATGGAATTAATGTGAATCGAAATGAAACAGTGATGCGCCTAAGACTTCTATCTGAAAAGCGATTGAATTGGAGTAGGCAAACACTACCCCTGAGGTTCTACTTGCCTACAACTGAATGTAGGACTTAATAATTTAGCACTCTCAAAGATCGAAAAGGGTCAGAAAGCTTAAATCGAAAAGGAAATACATTAGAAGACGATAGCTACTCGCCATGTAGACCTTACAGGACTCGACTACATACACACGCATTGATGACTCGGGCCATATCTATGACAGAGATGCATTGAGCAGTCCCTAAGAACTCTAGCTACAAATCGGACACATTGATGACTCCGGCCATATCTACCTGTGGTTGTTTTCAGAGGCTGTTCACTCCGACGAGCATTGATTGACTTCGTCTGCACTCCCCTTCATGCATGCGCTCGATATGAATGCTGGGTACCACTCCGCCGCATTGATATCTCACCTCGAACCGGGCCCAATCCGAGTAAGTGATGGCTACGACTTCGTGACGTTAAGGAATGAGTGCATTGATATCCTCACTTCGAGCCGAATGAAGTATGGCTACAAACACCCCGTAGTGGTTTTCTACCTACTTGAACTAAAGCTATTCTTTGTTCATTTTAAGCTAAAAAAAAAAAATCAGAAGTGTAGACTTCTTGATTGTTGTTGTGTTTGATTGATTGACGTTGCGTGTCCCGAATGAAGACTCCAGCTCTCCTTTTATAGGCTTCAAGCTGCAACTGTATCCCTTTATTCTTGGAGCCGAAAGACTTCAAAAGACTTGATTATTTGAAATGGATGGACCTCCTTATTTGTTGCTATGGCAGTTATGCCATCTCATTTGAAATTTAAATTTTCAGCCAACACATGGCCTTTATTTTAGGCATGTGCAGGTATAACAATGCCTATTTTTAGCCAATCCGTTATTTTCCATCTAACAACCCCTAAAAGTGAGGGGTTTGAATTTAAATTTATTATCTATTTTCTATTTTTATATTTTTGGCCGACTGGGCCATGGGCCATGATTTCATTCCGGCCTGGGCCTCCAACATGGGCTCTGTGGACGCGTCGAAGTGGCCTGGGCCTTACTAATTCATTTCGGCGTGGCGAAAAGGACCAAAATCAGCCCACTCCGAATTTATACAAAAATTCATTTTTGGGCCCAAACAATATCCAAAAACATAATAGTCTCTAAATAAATACATTTAATTTCTTTTACACATCACAATATTTATATTTATAATTAATATTCTTATGTAAGTAAAATATGTAGAAAATATAAATAGTTTTGTATGTATATTTTTTCAAAAAATATTACTAAAATATTTTATAAGGAATTATTTATAGATTGTTGTAGATATAAATATAATAAATGAATATATATATATATATATATATAAATGCATATATATTTAATGCAAATTACTTTGCTAAAATTATTTAATATTACTTGTTATATGCATATTTATTTAGCTTATTCAAATTTGTTTATGATGTATTAATCTAAATTAATTATGAAAAACTCATTATATTTGTTAAAATTTGTAGTGGTACCAATATATACACCGTAGACGTGAAAAATATTACAATGTTTATTTTAGCCTAACCGTTAAAGAGTGAGATTGAAGTGTTTTCGGTTTTGTCAACCCAAGTTTAAACCCTAGAGATAGCAAATTGGTTCATTTTTTCAATTGTCTTGCATGGCACCATATCACACATTTAATTGACGCTACATCAGTAATTGTGTCCTTTAAATTTTAAAAATCCCCAAATTTTCAAGTCATTTCGGCGAATTTTTTAATTTCCAGCAAAATTGGGCTATTTTGGCAAAATTTGTACTTAAATTGTCATTATTTTTGGACATATTATATTAAATGTGCCACCCTCTAATTTAGTGTGCCAAAATCAAAAACACGTCAACTAATGATATTCATTTACGGTGGAAATTTGGCATAAACTCCCATTATAATCTGTTACTGCAACTTGCTTAATCTGTCACACAACTCTCCGAAGGCATGATTAAATTCTTCCTTTAATCTTATTTATTAGATACAGTTGTAAGCATCTCTATACAGATTATGGTTTGACGTATCTCATACAACAAAATAGTTTCAGGGCCCCGACTATCCGTAATCCATGAATCATTTAATATTGACGGTGATTTTGGTGGCGAGTATCAAGCCAAACTATGGTTTTTCTTTAATTATAAGCTTGTCCCCTACAATATTTATTACAATGTCAATCTTTGCACCGATTGATTTGATTTTCTAGTTCTCTATGTCAACATGCAAAAACATCAAGTAAATATTGACAAAGTAGCAATCCTAATTGAAGTCTATTTGATTAGTAATCAGTGGTCGAAAATGGCTCTAGTACTAGGTCTTCCGAAGGGTAAAGAATATATATATATATATATATATATGTTTGGGCCCAAAAATAAATTACTTGTATAAATTTAGAGTAGGCTGATTGTGGTCCTTTTCGCCATGCCGAAAAGAATTAATGAGGCCCAGGTCACTTCAACGCATGCGGAATAGCCCATGTTAGAGGCCCGAGCCGGAATGAGTTGAAGGCTCATGACCTAGTCAGCAGAAAATTAGAAAAATAGAAAAATAGAGAAAAATAATAAAATCAAAATTCAAACCCCTCACTTGTAGGGGTTGTTGGTAGGAAAATAACAGAATGGCTAAAGGATAGGCAAACATGCCTAAAATAAAGGCCATGTGCTGCTTAATATTTGAAATTCAAATAAAATAACATAATTGCCATAACCAAGAAGCGAGGATGGCCATCCATTTCGAATAGCCAAAGTTCGAATAGACTAGCCAGCTCAAAGAATAAAGGGATTTGGTTGCAGTTTGAAGTCTATAAAAGAAAGCAGGATTCACTATTTGAAGGCATCATCCAACGATTAATCAATCAACACAACAACAATTCTCTCAATCAAGAAGTCATCACTTCTCTAATTTTTTAGTCTAAATGAACAAAGATTAACTTTAGTTCACTAGGTAGCAAAAAAAAAAAAACAAAACGTTACACGAATGCTTGTAGCCATACCTTATTTGGCTCGAAGTGAGGATATTAATGCACTCATTCAGTAAGATCACGAGGTCGTAGCCATCACTCACTCGGATTGGGCCCGGTTTGAGGTGAGATATCAATGCGACAGAGTGGTATCCCGCATCCAAATCGAACGTATGCATGAGAAGAAGTGCAGACGAAATCAATCAATGCTCGTCGGAGCGAACAACCTTCAAGTACACCTGCACGTAGATCTGGCCGGAGTCTTCAATGTGGCCGACTTGTAGCTAGAGCTCTTAGGAGCTGCTCAATGCATTTTAGTCGTAGATATGACCCGAGTCATCAATGTATGTGTTTGTATTTGAGTCTTGTGAAGTCCAAGTGGCGAGTAGCTATCGTCTCTAAACACATTTTCTTTTCGATTCAAGATTTTCGACCCTTTTCGATTCTTAGATTATTAAGTTGTTAAGTCCTACATTAAATTGTAGGCGAGTGGAACCTCACGGGTAGTGTTTGTCTACTCTGATTCAATCATTTTTTGGATAGAAGTCTTAAGCGCATCACATCTTTTCACTTTGAATCATCAAAGACTTCCATTTGTGTGTTCTTATATACTAGCACACCCGCACTCAAACACAAAAACCCACTTCGACGTGGTTGTCGAAATTTATGTAAGCGTTGAGTTGAACACCGAACCCTAGGTAGCCACGCCTAAGGAGCCAAGCTTGAGCTGAACCTGGTTCGAATAGTGAGAATGTGGTAGACAATGACCAGAACGAAGAGATGAGTGGACATAATCCACCTCCTAACATTTAAGCTATCATTGACAGGCTTGAGCGGAATCAGAGTGTACCTGAAGAGGCGCCGATTCAGGAAGCACCCGCCTTGCTGGCCAGAGTGGCCAATTGTGGCGAAGACGCATTATGTATCATGGAAAAGTGGGTGACGGAATCTAGCCGTAGATTCTAGGAGCTAATAGAAAATCAATAAGGAGAAGAATCGGAGAGGGCCGAAACAGATGGCCACCATATTAGAATCACGCCGAGAAATTGACCAATATGAGAAAATGCCAGGGGAGTTAGCCAAGAAATACATGGGAAAATTTGTCCGAGCCAGGCACTTTTGCCCAATGATCATGGCTGAAGAAAGTTCCATCAGTTTGGCCATAGGAGGCACGCACCTCGAACTAAAAAAGAAAATGTTTGGCCAGCAATTCTCGTCAATATTTGATCTAATCAGGCATGTCACTGAATATAAAAAATTGTTAAGGGAAGAAAACCGTAGAGGTCATCATGACAAGGCCACTCATTATCAAGTGGCCTAGCTGAAGTATGGGATGACTAAGTAGGTGTTGAAGAGGATCAATGGGAAAACGAAGTGGTCTTAGCCCAAGTCGTTTGCCAAAAGAACACAGTTTGCACAGCTTTGGTATAACCAAGGGCATTGCAGCCTCATATCAAAATGCCTCCTGGTATGTTGAACAAGCTAGAATTTCATTCTGAAATGGAAAGGCGTTATGGTTTTGATGTCTCAAAAGCTAGGCTATTTTTGACCATTTACTGGCTGATGGCAAAATCAGAGTCCCTAATGAGCATAGAATGCCAATTGCCAAAGAGTTAGAGGGCCAAATGTATTGTAAATTTCATAATGCATGGACTCATAACACTAATGACTGTCTGGTTTTCAGGTGGATGATCCAAGCGACAAAGAGCCATTCTAGGCAGAAGGAGTAAACATGGTAAATATACAAGATAGACTAATCGAAAAGGAAAACCAGCAGAATGAGCAAACGACGATGCAGTCAGAATGGCAATTGGGTCTTTGTGCCAGATGCCATTCCAAAATAGCAATAGTGCCATGGTACTATCCAACAGGAGCTTACTATCCTTGGGCCAATTCTATAGCCAGTTGTTCTATGGTTCCACAGCCGCCAATGTGCCATATCCCCCTCACACACTCGGGGAGCATTGTGCCAATGGCGAGCCTTCACAATAGGAGTTGGAATAAAAGTAAGTGAGATCAAAGTCCACCCCGAAGGGTTGACAAAAAATGGAATGATAAGAGAAGGGCACCCCCTAGCCCACCTCGAAGACGCGAACTAGCTTGAGAACTAATTTATTCCAGGAGCATTAGGCCATCAGCAGCTCCAGAAGGTCACTGGACAGCGGTGTGGCATCCCAAGTTCCCTAACGGGAAAAGTCCTCGTGAGATGACCCGAACACAGTAGTGGAGGTACTTGCGACAATGCAAGGAAGCTGAAATGCTCGGAAAGGAGACGGCCAAACACGCCAAAGGTAAGGCTGTGATTTTGACAGATCCAAAAAATGGTAAGTCATTTGGACCGGCGTCCAGCATTAAAAAGAACCATTGTTCCAATGTCAAAAAGCGACGAGTCAAAAAATGCAACCTCAGGCATACCAGAGGATGTCAGAGAGGAGGACTTGTTGAGCGAATGGATTGAGAAGATAGAAGAGCTAAATCAGATGGGCAAGGAGTTGCCAATGGAAAGCGAAACCATGGACATGGCGTCAGCTAGTGGCGATGTTATCCATATGGAATGAAACATGGTATGGGCATTCCCTTCTAATATTTTAACAAACAATGATTCTGAAAAAGATGTAGGAGAAGCAGTGAGGTCTGGGACGATAGTGAGCCCATGGCTTTCTTCGTGAGTAATTTCGAGCAAGTAACCCAGAAGAGTAAGACCGTTGAGGAGATCAAGGCTCTATTCCAAATGCCATCGCCAAGCATGGCGAAACATACAAAGCCCTCTTTATGGCTCGCCATCTCGATGGCAAGCCTACTGGAAGGATGCTAGTGGATAATGGAGTCACTGAAAACATCATGCTTCTCCAAACCATGAAGCGTATTGGAAAGAAGAAGGCTGACCTCCTGAAAACAGATGTGGTGATCAACAACTTTGCAGGAGAAAAGGTTGACATTACTCTGACAATGTTGGACCCTATAGGTTCATCGGACAAGACAAATATGGTCGTCCCCTTTGTGCCACCTCGTTTGTGGCACCAGTTAGTCTAGAGGTTGCTATGACCAAGGAAGTAAGCAGGCCTTACAACATTGAGGAAAGGCCGCTTTTTATTTTTTGGGACGTTTGTCATGAATAAAGTCGATATAGATGAAATTGTAATAATTTTGGACAACACCAGATCAATAATAAGAAATGAAACTTTGGTCTTACTGGGCAGAGATCTTTTCGATTATTACAGTTGTAATGCGAATGTAATTTATGAGCACAATAAAGATCTCACTTCAATAGATGAGATCACTCTAAAAGAATTAAGTGCCGCTCTGGTAAAACTCGATGACGTCAGAATCCAAGTGCAGGATCCTGTCATCAAAGTGGAGCTTGGCATTGAAAACGATCATAGGCCAACATATGTTAGCAGTTTGCTAAGTCCCGAAAATAAAGAGGCCATGATCAACATACTTAAATAATACAAGGATTGCTTTGCATGGAATTATGATGAGATGCCCAGTCTCAACAGGGACTTGGTGGAACATCGTATAACCATCTTGTCTGGGTTCAAGCCATGAAAACAACCTCTTCTACGCATGTCCAAAGAAGTCTGCGTGTTAATCAGAGAGGAAATCCAGAGTTTGCTTAAGGCAGACTTCATCGAAGTGGCCAGATACCCCGAATAGGTAGCCAACGTCATGGCAGTCATAAAGAAGAATGGTAAACTTAGAATTTGCATTGGTTTCAGAGATTTGAACTTTGCATCTCCGAAAGATGAATATACAATGCCAATGGCCGACATGATGATAGATGCTATCACAGGGCATGAGTTTCTAACTCTTGTCGATGGCAATGCAGGGTATAACCAGATCTTCGTAGCTGAAAAAGACATACCAAAACTGTCATTCCAATGTCTGGGGGGCATTGGTACCTTTCAGTGGAAAGTTATGCCGTTTGGTCTTAAAAATGCTGGGGCTACATATCAAAGAGCCATTAACTGCATTTTTCATAACTACGTGAATGACTTCGTCAAGATCTACATTGATGATTTCATCGTTAAGTCTACAAGCTTCGCTCAACACTTAGAGCATTTAACTAAGGCCTTCGAAAGGATGAGGAAATTTCAGCTGAAGTTGAAACCACTGAAATGCATGTTCGGAGTGGTTGCAGGCCAGTTTTTGGGGTTTTTAGTGCATAAAAAAAGGAATCAAAATGGAAGCAAACAAGGCAAAGTCCATCCTGGCCGCTTAGCCGCCTTGAACTAAGAAAGAACTTCAATAGTTTCTTAGAAAGGTCAATTACTTGAGAAGGTTCATTTCGAACCTTGCAGGAAAAACCAAGATTTTCTCACCCTAGTTGAAACTAAAAGACCATGACAAATTCGAATGGTTAGAAGAACATGAGTAGGCCTTCTAGAGGATCAAGGAAACCTTGGCTTTCCCTCCTGTAATGATACCGCCACGAAAAGGGGGGCCACGTAAGCTCTACATTTCGGTAGCTAACAAGACCATTGGGGCCTTTTTAGCTCAAGAAGATGAGAATGGTTTCGAATATTATGTGAGTTAGGGGCATCCAATATCAACATAACTGGAGACTCCCAGCTCGTCATTAAGCAGATCCAGGGTACCTTCTAATGCAAAAACCCTATCCTTGACAGGTATATCTCTACAGTTAATGCATTATTAATGGGATTTGACGAAGTAACATTTCAACACGTGACAAGAAAGTCTAACTTCGAAGCCAATGAGTATGGCTGCCAGTTATATCATTACAAGACAGACCTATCTTTCTCATTTCGAACGAAGCAATGTTTGTGCCACTGAAAGTACCATGAAATAATCCAAGGATTGGAGCAAACCAATATTAGGTTATCTAAAAGATCCCTCCCAGGGAGCACCTCACTAAGTCAGGATGAGGGCCACTAACTACGTGGTCTTAGAAGATGACTTGTTATATTGACGAAGTCATGGGAACGTCCTCCTCCAGTGTGTCGGATAGGAGGAGGCAGGGAAAGTCATTATGGAGGTCCACAAAGGAGTATGTGGAGCCCATCAAAGCAGCTGCAAGATAGCATGGTTAATCAATCGATATGGCTATTTTTGGCAAAAAATGGTTCAAGATTGCCATTAGTTGGCCACGGGTTGCGAAAAATGCCAACTGCAAGGTCCAATTCAGAGAGTGCCACCCGAAGAGATGAGTCTTATAATCAAACCATGGCCTTTTCAATGTTGGGCCATTGACCTAATAGGGGCCATTTTTCCTCCCTCTTTGAAACAACACACCCATATCAACACCGCCACTGACTATTTCACAAAGTGGGTGGAGGATATCCTCCTTAAGTAAATCGATCAAGGGACGGTGGTCAAATTTATCAAGGAGCGTCTAGTGCAAAGATTCAGAATCCCACAGACTATCATAACAAATAGAGGAACCATGTTCAAGGGATCCAAACTTCAAGCTTTTGCTGCAGAATATGGCATTCAACGTATTCCGCACCGTATTATGCGCAAGGGATGGACAAGCTGAATCTACCAACAAAACCCTAAAGAATATCATTTCGAAAATGGTGGAGGATAACCCCAGAGCATGGCACCTATTGCTTTCCGAAGCATTGTGGGTATATTGGACTAGCAAACGAACAAGCATGGGCACTACCCTATTTCGGCTAACCTATGTGTAAAACGCGTGCCCTATTACCGTATTTACATATTATTATTATTATTATGATTATTAGTATTATTAGTAATATTATTATTTAGAAATCCTATTGTGTTTAGGATTACTATTATTACTGTTGTTATTATTATTATGGTAGTATTAATATTGTCTTTATTATTATTATTATTAGTACTATTGGGATTATAATTTTATTATTTCATTATTATTGCTATCGTTAATATTAGTTAAATCCTATTGCAATTAGGGATATTGGGCTATCTTATTAAGCCTAGGATTATTGGATTTATATTACTATCATGATTGGGCTTAGGTTTATTAGGCAAATTCTATTAGATTTGGAACTATTGGACTAATCCTTTTAGGATTTGGAATTTGAATTACACATATATACACACAATCAAGGATCATATTGACTAGACGAGAGAGAGAGAGAGAGGGAGATCAGTGGCGAACTCCGTATTCAAAAGCAACGATTTGAGATTTAAAATTGTCCCGAGATTGAAATTGTTGCAGCGATTGTTCAAAGCAAAATCCTTCACAATTGTAAGCTTTTCTATATCATATTCTAATCACTCTTAGTAATCATTACTTGAGGTTATAACATCATAAGTGGGGTATCTGACATGACCCCTCAATGTCTTATTACTTAACGGTATGAGATGATTGTAGGCATAAAACTATATTCTTACGGCATATGCATACATATATTTTTAATAGCAAGTGATCGGATTCTCGCATGTCTATATAAGTTCGTGTGGCACATGAATTTTTGTGTTAATTAATGATTTGGGCTATAAGCAAAGACATGCACCATAGTGTCTTAATGTGTTTGCCTCAATTTTCTGTAATCATTACGGTGTGGGTGCAAATTACACCTGTTGGTTTGTATGAGTGAGATTAGGCATAATTATACTCTATTTAGTTAGGGATTAATTTAATTTCAGTGCAACAAACACGTGATTATAATTCCATACACACATATATATATATATATATATATATATAGATATAAAATAGTATGTGACTTGACCATGTATACACAAGTTAGATGCTAGCACCATAGAATTCCTTGAGCTAAGTATTGATTTAAATACAGAGTGGAGCAGTAATGGTCTAACACTGATTGGTTGTCTACATACTTACACATCTACCTCTCTCCATATATACTCATGCGTATCTATACCATTTAATGAGTGTACATGATTACAATTTCATAAATTAATTTTGAGACAATAGATCATATAGTTTGACTGACAAACCCTCATTACGTTATTAGATCCGAATAATCGTGATTAGGATTTGGCTTGTTAAGCCTCGACGATCGTAGAGATTTGAATAGATTCGGGTAAGTGGTTTCTTCCCTCTATTTGTTTTTATAAAAATACATTTTTATGAAACTTATATTTTTGTTCAAGTAAATTATTTTCTTATGAAAAATTGGATTTGAGCATGCTATTTTATGAATTTTCTATATGAAAAGCAAAAATTGTGTTGTGTTGTGCTATATGTGTATATATGAACATGCTCCGAACACTTGGGATACTATTGGTAGGAACGAGTTCTGAAATTTCCGACCGAGCTACGGGGTACAGTAGCAATTTCCGAACCCACTTAACAGGGTTGTAGTTAAGGCCCTCCTACGGGTAATAATAGTAGT
The DNA here is from genome assembly GCA_026212405.1 of Petrea volubilis. Taxonomy (NCBI): domain Eukaryota; kingdom Viridiplantae; phylum Streptophyta; class Magnoliopsida; order Lamiales; family Verbenaceae; genus Petrea; species Petrea volubilis. Next base: position 19,592 of record JAOWBU010000254.1, read on the forward strand.
TTCTGAACTCACTTAACGGGGTTGTAGTTAAGGCCCTCCTACGGGTAATAATAGTAGTTTCCGAACCCACTTAACGGGGTTGTAGTTAAGGCCCTCCTACGGGTAATAATAGTAGTGTCCGAACCCACCTAACGGGGTTATAGTTAGGGCTTGATCAAGTTGGCCAATAGAGATTTCGAATGTTCACGAGCATGGATATATAAATGAATTTGTCTGATTCTATTCTGTTATCCGTTCCGTTACTTGAAAGTGGAAAACGTTGATTTTGATTATTGCCTATGTGTGCAAAGTGTGATTTTAATATATATATATATATATATATGTAACTTGCTCAAATTCGATAGAGGGTCAAGGGATCACTTACTGGGCGAGTGTGCTCACACCACTAATAATCATTTTGCAGAGGATAGTGCCGAAAAAGGTGACGAGGAATAATTTTGGGGTTGGTGAGTGGATTGATGGAGTCCTTGCTTAGAGACTTTAGTTATAGTTATTTGTTTTGATGTTTTCTTTTATGACTATCCATTAAGACTATTATAGATTGGTTTACGATTTATGTTTTAGAACTAAAGATGTAATAGTTAGGGTTATTATTTTATCCACTGCGAGACTACGGTTTTTGAATGAATATTTAATGGCTTTTAGTATGTTCTGATTTCCGTGGCTTGGTGTCTCAGAGTCCTTCGGGCTTAGGGGCATCGCCGTGCCGCGTCCCAGGATCTGGGGCGTGACACTATAGCTACGATGTTGTCCTGCCTATGGAAGTTAACATAAGATCTACACGAATAGCCCGATAGAATGATCTCACTACTGATGAATACCAATGCAAAATGGCAGATGAACTCGACGTCGTAGAAGATGTTAGAATACAGGCGTTGGATTCCATTGAAGCCCAGAAAAAATAGGTTGCCAAGGCATACGATAGAAAAGTTCAAAGCTAAATATTTTCGGATTGGCAACCTTGTTTGGAAAGTTGTCTTCCGTTTGGAAAAAAAAATGCTATGTTAGGGAAATGGGGACATGATTACTAGAGGACACGCTTACTTACTTGAAAGCCTAGATGGGGATCTGCTTAGAGATGTAGTTGTTTGCATAAATTTTCAGCGTTCGCACCGAAGTGGCCGCTCAAGGTTCAAATCCACTGAGTTCGATACGAAAATAACAAATTCAAAATGAGCTCTTGGTGTTCGGGTATGGGTGTGCCAGTGTGCAGGAGCACACAACTGTAAGTCTTGTCGATATATTCGAAGTGAAAAAGTGATATGGTGTGCTTAAGACTTCTATCGAAAAACGATTGAATTGGAGTAGGCAAACACTACCTCGGAGATTCTATATACCTACAACTTAATGTAGGACTTAACAATTTAGTACTTTCAAAATCGAAAAGGGTCGAAAAGCATTAAATTGAAAAGAAAATGTGTTCAGAGACGATGGTTACTCACCACTTGGACCTTACAGGACTCGACTATAGACACACGCATTGATGACTTGGGCTATATCTATGACAAAGATGCATTAAGCAATCCTTAAGAACTCTAGCTACAAATCGGCCACATTAATGACTTTGGCCATATCCACTTGTGGATGTATTTAGAGGCTGCTCATTTGGACGAGTATTGATTGACTCCGTCTGCACTCCTCTTCATGCATGCGCTTGATATGAATGCGGGGTACCACTCCATCGCATTGATATCTCATCTCGAACTAGGCCTAATCTGAGGGAGTGATAGCTATGACCTCGTAACGTTATGGGGTGACTGCATTGATATCTTCACTTCGAGCAAAATGAGGTATAGCTACAAACACTCATAACGGTTTTCTATCTATTGAACTAAGGCTAATCTTTAATTTAAGCTAAGAAAAATCAAATAAGTGTCGACTTCTTGATTGAAAGAGTTGTTGTAGTGTTTGTTGTTTAACGTTGTGTGTAAAAATGGTAAATCCAGCTTCCTTTTATATTTCTCAAACTGCAACCGTCCTCCTTTATTTTTGGAGCTGATCACCTTATTTTGGATTGGCCATTCGAAATGGATGGTTGTCCTTATTTCTAGGTCATGGCAGTTATGCCATGTCATCTGGATTTCAAATTTTTCAGTAGCACATGCCCTTTATTTTAGGCATGTTCAGGTACAACCTCCTGTCTTATCCTTATCCAGTTAGTTGTTTCCATCCAGCAATCCCTAAAAACAAGGGATCTGCTGTTTGTATTTATTATTTTTATTTCCCTATTTTTATTTTCTGCTGGCTGGGCCATGGGGTTCGCTGACTGGGCCATAGGCCTCAACCTATTCTGGCCCGACCCTTTTAGCATAGTCTTGGTTTGCTTGCGTCGAAGTGACCTGGGCCTTGTTAATTTCATTTCAGCAAGGATCAATATTAGCCCACTCCGAACTGATACAAAATTTTATTTTTTGGGCCCAAGCAATGCTCCCCGCAAGTTGTGATCAATTGTAAGATTTGATCATAACTTGGTTAAAATTTCACTTGCTTTGCGCCATATTTGATGTGATAATTCTAGCTATTCTTCCTAAAAAATGAATTGTTGCAAGCGTAATGGCCTTCACATTACTAGTAATGCTTGGCAATCAGGCTATAAGAATGTCATCATTAAATCTTCTACAATATTCATTATTTATTATTTAGTTTACACGTTCATATATATTTTTCTCCTTTGCTGCTGAGTTTTAAATTACGACTGGTGCCCTTTGAGTTCCCCGATACTACCCATTTTTTACACCAGTGTCCGCCCACGTTTTGGATTCCTTTTAATCGTTAATTCCCAATTTCCTCATTTTTCTCACCTCTTCGGTGTTCATCTCCAGAACTTTCAGGACTCTCTCTCATGTGTTAGTTTTAACTTTCAAAACCCCTCACTTCTGTCCACTGTTTACCTTCATCATTCTTCTAGCTCATTTCCCCCCAATTTCAAAATGCTAATTTCTTCGCAATCAATAATGGCATCTGAAGAATCAGTCATTTTCGCCTGCAAGGCTTCTCATTCTCTGGGTCCCATCCTCAGTGGAGAAGCTCCTCGAGACCACCCTCGCGACCTCACTCGCGTCGAGGAGCGTCTGCCATATCCAGTGGGCCATGTTTTTTGCACTTCTATCCGTAACTGGCCATGGTCACCTAATTTCTCCATCCATCGTGACTTTGTGAACTGGTGCCCTCGCGTTGAGGCCGTTAATGGCCAATTGTGGAAAACATTGGGATTTATGAGCCTACCTAGGTCTCTAAAATCCCTTATTCCCTTGATTTGGGGTTTTTACAAGCGGCGCTACTATTCTGGTGTAGGATCGACATCAACTTCCATTTCACCGCGGGGCCCATGCCTTTGACTCTTCTCGACCTGGAGCAATTGGTCGGGTTTCATTCATCTGACTGCCCTATCGGCATCGATGTAAGGTACGATGACCTCAATATTCTAGAGCTTTCCCATTTATCCCGTGAGAGTAAGCCCATGACTAGCTACAGGCACATCATTTCTCATTTCGTTGACAAAGTTACCTCGGTCTCCGATGAAGAACACATTCGTTTCTTGGCATTGTGGTTGTATCGATACATTTTCTATAGCTAATCTTGCCAATAGACCATGGAGTTTTAATTCATGGCTGGGGCGTTAGCCGCGGGTGTTGAGTTGGCTTTGGGTCCTGCATTGATGGCTTTCGTTTACAAAGGCCTGCGCAAGTTGGTCAAGGGGAGACAAGACCCAAAAAAGAGGGAAATCCATCACGGAGGCCTTTGGCTGGTGCAGATATGGCTTCAAGCCTACTTTCCCGATCTGTGCACAAGGTCAGTTGGTATGAGGATGGAGAAGGAGCTCTTCGCTACCTTCTTGGCATGCATTTCCATCTTGACTGCCAACCCTAAGCGAGTCTTCGACCGTTTCTTCCTTCCTCGAGATGGCAGCATACCAGAGTAGGATGCTCTTTGTAGTGGTGACCCGGCCATTTATTTCCATGGGTCTAAGTCTTCCCACATCATTGATCAAAGGCGATGGGATTCCTACCTCACTGCTAGAGACTTGCCATATTATTTTCGTTTTGACAACATGGTCTCCAGCCGAGTTTTGCCATATGCCCCTCGCTATGTGGTGCGTTAGTTCGGCCTAGTCCAGTCCTTGCTTGCCCCAGTTGTGACGATTAATTTATCATGTTTCATGCTGAATAAGTATAAAAACAGGGGGGCTAACATCTTCAGGTGTCTAACGGAGAGCTCCTGGCGTCGCCTAAGTGAATTCGAATTCACTTATTTTGCTAGAGACACGAGAGCCACTTCAGCCTTCCAGACCTGGTGGAATGGATATTTAGGCCGTTCTCGAACTGAGCCCGCTCACGGGGCTGTAGCTCGTTTCACATTTTCGACTGTGCCCCCAAAGGTCACCACTGATGTGCCCTTTTCTAAGGACGTGCTTGTCAAGTCTGCCGCTGGCAAAAAAGGTATTGAAAAATTTGAATGATTTTATAATGTTACCTGGAATCCTATAAATCGTGTCCAATGTATTGGGCAGGCTTCAATTACCTTTTTCGAAAAGAAAGAGAAAATGATTGCTAAGGTAAAAGAGCATTTTTACACTATTAAGAGGAGGTTAGAAGATAAAATCCCGCATTGGTCTACTTTTTATAACCCCTTATGCTTGACTGCCCCCCCTTTACCTGACTTTGTCCCTTGGGCGATCATCCCTAACCTTCCCCTTGAAAGGCCCATGAGCTTCCATGACGAGATTACCTTCGGCGATTTGTTCGTCGATGACCCCATGGGAGTTCGTCGGCTTGAGCTCGTTGGACTTGCTGCCCCTTTTCGGAGTGATGCAGTAGCCATAGAAGGGGAAGGTATCACATTCATCCCTGTTTCCACTATTTCTGGTCCCTTTCTGTCTTGTCGTTTAACGTCTATTTTAATTTTTGTTTCCAAGCTCGCGTAAGAAGATTGAAGCCATGGTGACCACTGCTGCTGCCATCCTTGCTGGAATTCCCATTTCGTTTTTTGATTCGGCTGCTGCACCAACCCCTGTTTCGGCCCCAACTTAGGTGGGTACTCGCCGTTCTGCTCTCCATTTTCATTCCACCAAGATTAAGGGCGTGATCAAAGTATCTGACTCTGATGATGATGACTCTGATGTTTCCAGTTAGGTATTCTTTTTGTGATTTTCTTCTTCTTCTTCAATTTTCACGATTTTGATTTATTTTATTCGCAGGTCCCTCGTCGGGATAAATGCACCATTACTACTGCTCCTGGCCAAAGGCCTACGCATGTTAAGCAAATGGCGACGAAAAGGCGCTTGGTGATGCCTGCTTCTGTTCCTGAACCCTCTCCCACTGGCCCTACTCCTCAAGCAGAGAGTGTTGAGGAATCGCCTTCTGAGGAGACTGACGTTGATGAGACCGTCGGCAAAATTTATGCTGACCTGACTGCGACGGGGTATTCACATGCTGAGATTCCATGCCTTTACCCATCCGAAAGGATGGCAATGCCGCCTCTTCCTCTACCTCCTGTCAAGATGACCGAAGTAATGTTTCTTTTACTTGTCTTCGTTAGACTAGGTGCATCCTCTTCTAATCGATTCCTATAGCCTATTGCTCAGCCCGTTGCCCAAGCTATTTCAACGGCTTCTTCCCTGCTAGAAACCCCTATCAGTAGCTCTCAGGTAACATTATTCCTTTGCTGATTACCTTGGTTTCTTGTTGGTTTGTGTGATCTAACTCTTCCTTTTCTCACAGGTGACCTCTCCTCGATCTCTGTCGGGCTCAACCCCGCTAAGCAGCACTAAAGTCGTGGTGGACTTATTGGGTTCCATTTTGGGGGATAACCCCACTCCTGAAATGGCCACACATCTCTCTGACTCTCGTATTCAGGAGCTCAAAGGGCTCCTTGCTGGGGTGGATTCTGAATATGCCCCTGTAATTCTCAGGACGATGAAGGACCTTATCGAGGAGATCTTGAAGGAAGTTACCCGCCTTGCCATAGCTCCCAGCAAGAGGCGCTTCTATGAGGATTTTGAGAAGAATCTCCCTAGTTTGGGATCAAAATGCGAGAGCAACGATGCCTTCATCCAAACCCCCCATGTTTCCAATACTGGCCCGCTGGTTAAAAATTTGAGAGCACTCCGGGTTAAACTAAACCAGAAAGCTGAGTAGCAACTGGGTTTGTCTACCAAGCCGGAGAGTCTTGTCACCAAAATGGAATGCCTCAGGAAGCTCACTGAGGAGGTAGATCAGTAAGTGCTCAATCTCTCCAATGAAGTTGAGAAGCTCAAGGCCAGCTCTGACGAGCGGATCAAAGTCTACCAACAGGCTAAGGAGAGAGATCTTGAACGGAAGTGTCAAGTCGAGACTACCTCCGCTAAGCTTGATGAGGTGACGACTTCCCTACACCTTTTCTTTGCTCAATTTCTAGCAGATTTTCTGGGTGACGAGACCCCATGGGTAAGTGGTGTAATGACCTTGTATTTCTAGGTATTTTTAAAAGTTAATTATATAATTAAATTATTTAGTTTATGTGTGAACTATGTGATTAAATTGTTTAGTGTTTTATTATCTTATATGTGAAATGTGTAATAACTACTATATTTTTATACCAACCATTGGATTCTATGTATATGCATATAAATCAATATCTACATATATAATTCTATACATACATTTTTCAAAGTTATAATGATAGGAATTATTTGTAATAAAGTCATATATATAGCATTTTTATATGTTGAAGTATATATAAATATATATATATATATATATATTTTCAAAATTATATATATATATCCTAGGTCATTTTCATATTTTAGATGATGTAGATATATTAATATATACACACACACTAATTGATGCTTAAATATGCATTATTTAAATATTATATGATTAATTTCTATTGCAATAAATACTTTGTAATATACGCCTATTTTTATTTACAAAACGCATAATTATTGAAATTATTTTCTACTTCAATTAATAATCATAAAATGCATAAAATTCAAACACACACACATATACATACATATATATGCATATACACAAATATATATATATATATATATATTAACCCTTCCTTTTACATACACATATATATATACATTAACCCTTCCTTTTACATACTTACAACTCCACAAAACACTTTGAAAAAGGTAGAAGAATTTTTAATTAAAGTAGGGACCTTGCTTAATTTCATAAGTAAAGGTTCTACTTTAATTCATAGATATTATACCTTATAGAAAGGAGTGTCACTTGATATGCTTCATATTTGACACAAGGTTGAAACCTTGCCTATAGCATGAGTTAGTGTGACATCCCGATTTTTGGTCTAACAACGATATAAACCGATTCTTATAATATACACGCATGCTTTCTAATATTTCATGTTTTGTATGATCCTTCTTTTATATGTGAATTATGTGAGGTGATAATTACATGATTTTTCAAATTTCAAACGAATTTGACATTCCAACACAATTTTTGAAATCTTTTGTTCTAAATTGTAATTTTTGAAAATATAACTAAAACATTTTTAATTTCTGGAAAATATACATATAATTTCAGATTTATAAAGATCAAATGTCATCATTTTGGAATTTTTCTAAATTATTTATGAATTTTCGAATTTTAGACCTTAAAACCCTAATTTTATGCCCTAAAACTCAAATTTTCGATTTTTACAAACATAAATAAGTACAAATTCGAATTTTTAATGAAATAAAAATATGATTTCAGATTTTATAAGATTAGGACAATAAAAATCAGATTTTATTTGATTTTATTTGATTTTGTGTTAATATTTTATTAAAATATCTTCCTACATTTATTTGGTGAATCTAGCAAATCTTATACTTGGAGCATTCTAATGAGTTTAGGGCTTGAATCATCATTTTAGGATCACACATAATATAATTTAGGGTACAACTCATATTATTTAGGGTAACACTTGTGTAACTTACAACCACACTTAGATGTGAACATAATTAATGATAAGCCTAGTTGGAAGATCACATTAATTAACAAGATAAAACCTAATAAAATAATCTTGTTTCTTGGCCAACAACTATAAATAGGAGGGGGGTGATCTTCATTTCCATCACACAACACAAATACAAACACAACACACAATCCCGCCTAAAAACACCCACCCACACTCACTCCACTCTCAACACACAAAACACTCCCTATTTATAGTATATCTTCCCCACCTATATATACATCCATAAAACCTTCTTTTTTTATACATATATACCTATTAGCCTTCCATATACTCTCTTATTTCCCTCACATACTCTTGAAGGAGGAACTCAAGTGATCTAGCCGAAACAAATCTATAAACTTGATAAACTCCTAAGGTGAGTGCTTTGTCAATTCCTTTCTGGGGCTTTGAACTATATGATATAAATATTATTCGTATAGCCTACCTTATTGAATTTATGCTATCAAATCTTTTGGAAAATGTTTTCCATACATATAAGACAAGTTATTTTCAAAAGTATTGCATTCTCTGATATTGCCAGTTGTATCTGTCCCGAAATGATTTTTGACACCTTTGGGATATCATATTTTAATTATATTTCTATGTATCCCGGGTGAAAAAAATAAGTTATTGCTTTATTGCCAAGTTGTGAGCCATATCTGTTCCGTTATATTTTCGTTTACCCTTGGGGACGTCCTTGGGAAGTTTGGGCCCAGGTACTTATAAGAGGAATTTTATCGGGCGGAACGGACCGTCGATGGAACCTTTTATATGATACCATTCTGTGAAACCAATTTCTACGTACAGCCGGAGGATGACTGTAGTAGGGATTGGAGCGATGTATTGCACGGACGCGTGATACATCTCCGTCTTGTTTAGTGTCGAGGTGGCTTCTCGACAAGGGAGGCATAAGGGTTTCTATTATGATTTATCTGTTTTGGGTAGTCATAAGGTTGGAGACTCTGTCTTGGGCTCACTGTCCGTATTACTCAGTTCAGTTATTATTATCAAGTTACATTTCACACTACGTGCACTTTATTATGGTTTAACTGTTTTGAGTCTCATTTTCAGTCAAATATATATCTATCTATATGTGGCCTCACTAAGTCATTTGGACTTAACCCCTCGTTTCTTTTTGTTCATTGCCCCAGAATCAGAATAATGGGCGTGCATAGGATGGTTGTCGCTCCTCCAGTTGTTATATTAAAACTTCATTTCACTTTGTCTTGCTATATAATTTGTAGTTTGCTACTTGATGCCACTAGTTGGCTATTTTGATGTTGTACTCGGTTGCGCTACTTGGTTGTACTAAATATAGTTATATATATTATCCATGTTGTATATTTTACTCTACCTCCACTGCGTATTGTTAAGTTAGGCGTTCGTACTGGGTTAGCTTCATATCTTCCCCATTAGACCTTAAGAGGTAACCACAAGTTGGTTTCCATCTTGAGTCTTAGGGAATACAAGAGAATTTGGTCATATGCTTATAGTGATTTACGTGCATCTTACTCTTGAACTTCTTGAAACCATGCTGAAATTTTGTTTGCAATATTTTCAAATGATGCTTGAGTTATTTACTATTATGTTTGATACTTTTATAGTGCTTCAATTATGTGTTAGAAGCTGAAATTTCATTTTGTCAAGGCGAATTTTAGTTCAAAACTTGCTGGAAACACTATGCACAGTGCTGAAATTTTGGTTTCAAGGCTGAAAAATCTTCTTTTTTACAAAGCTGTGAAATCCGATTTTTCCAAGGAAAAATCTGTGTTTTAAGCTGCAATTCCAATGTATATTAAGCAGAAATTACAGTATTTTCAAAGCTGCAAAGTTCGGCTTCAAGGGCTGGAAATTTCAGCAGTCGCGCACTAAAGCGTTTTGTGTCGCAGTCTGAAAATTTCAAGTCTCGTAAGCTGAAAACTCGAAATTTTACCAACCAAAACTTTATTTTACAACATTAGAAACATATTTGTAAAATCCCAGCAGGTTTTAGGCTGGAAATTCCATGCTTACAAACTGCCATTTTCAGTTCGTCTTAAGTGTGTGCAGACTGCGAATTTTCAGTTCATAGAGGTTGGAAAATATGCTCATTCATGCGAAATCTGTGTGAAAACATCCTGCAATTCTATGAATCTATGTGTTATACATGAAATTTATGTGTGTATGTCGGGCCCCAATGTGATTGGGGTGGATGTGGTCCAGTTCGGTCGGACGGCAATGGGTGTGGCGGTCTTAAATTATTTCTCGACCATCCATCGTTGCCTAATCCTTCCTTGCATAGACGAAGTGTCTATGTACTGAAGTGGGTCATAGGAAAATTCAGCATATGCCCGGGATATGGCCACCGGAGTGATTGGTTGGGAATTGGAGTGTTTGGTTGGAAATATCGGCACGAAGTGATAAGGTAGCTGCCCGTCAAGGTGGAAGAAATCAAATGTGAAAATTATATGATTTTATGTTTGTAAATTTCTGTGACAATATGCACAAACCTCACACGAGCACCTTATGGTATATGCAAAGTTTCTACTCAACATATCGTTGACGTGTTTCATGTGATGTTTTAGCCAATCTTGAGGCAAACGAAGTTCCTAGCCCAGAAGACATAGGAAGACGGTTCGAAGCATTTAGCTAGTTATGCATGTTATATGATCAAGGTTCTTTTGTAGCTATGATTGTATATGTAATAACCAACTTACGTGTACATTTGGGCTTTCGAATAAAAGTATGAGTTGGTTTTACTATTGTTTTAGAAAGGGCCATGTTTGTGCAAAAATTATAAATCGGATATTTTCATAATTAGCTAGAAGTTTCGGGTCGTCACAAGTGGGGTAGGGGGATTTGGGGGTGGCCACTTGACGGAAGCGACTTCGACGTCTAACTTGCCCACAAATAAGGTAACGGGACCAAGTGGCACGGCTCAGGAAAAAGATGCCCCAGTCGCCCAACAACTGTGATGATCTTAAACTTTTAGTTTTATGGACTGCGTCCCACTCGAAAGGGCAGTTTGTTGCTGAAAATAATTTTTGCTCATTCTTGCTCTTGGATACTTTAAGCCATTTTTGGCTCAATTTTGCATGCATTCAATCCGGATTTTCGTTCTTTCAATCTATTTTGATTTGTCACATTATTTGATTTGCTTGTATCAAGATTCCTAAAAAAACATTCTAAATATGGAAAAGGAATCGGTTAAGCGTATCAATAAGATAACTGGATCGAAATAGACAAAAAGAAATGATTCTAAGTGCGATTGGCCTTAAAGGCCATTTTGACTTAGACTATTCCGGCGCTCTAATGGCAGTGTTTCCCATAGTGTAGGGTAATACGTTTTCAAATATTTTCCATTTACTAGATAAGCAAGTCCCTATCTATACGTTCTAGTAGGTAGGCTCTTCCCTTAGTTATTGAATGGATCGAAAAGGGACCTTCCCAATTAGGGCTCCATTTTCCTAACATAGCGTCTTTTTTTTCTCGAAGGGGAAGACGACTTTCTAAATGAGGTCACCAGTCTGGAATTGCTTGGCCTTGACCTTTCTATCATATGCTTTGGCAACTTGTTTTTTCTGAGCTGCGCATGTACTCTAATGTTTTCTATGGCGTCTAGTTCATCCACCATTTTGCAATGGTATTCTTCTATGGTGAGATCATTTTGTCGAGCTATACCCGCAGATCTCACGTTAATTTCCATAGTCAGCAATGTATCATGGCCATAGGTTAGTTCGATATGCCCACAATGCTTCGGAAAACAGTAGATGCCATGCTTTGGGATTTCCGTCCACCATTTTTGAAATGATGTTCTTTAAAGTTTTATTAGTGGATTCAGCTTGCCCATTCCCTTGTATATAATATGGTGTGGAATGTGTAAGTTGGATGCCATATTCTGCAGCAAAGGCTTGAATTTTGGACCCTGTGAACATGGTCCCTCTGTCTGTTACGATAGTCTGAGGGATCCCAAATCTATGCATCAGATGCTCTTTGATGAACTTGACTACCGTTCCCTGATTGGTTTGTTTGAGGGGAACGGCCTCCATCCATTTAGTAAAATAGTCGGTGGCAGTGATAATATTGTTGTGTTGTTTCGAAGAGGGAGGAAAAATGGCCCCTATTAGGTCAATGGCCTAACATCGAAATGGCTAAGGTTTGATTATCAAATTCATCTTTTCTGCTGGCACTCTCTGAATCGGGCCATAGAACTAGCACTTTTCGCAACTCTTGGCCAACCAATGGCAGTCTTGGACCATCTTTGGCCAAAAATAACCATATCGTTTGATCAACCATGCCATTTTGCGGCCACTCTGATGAGCTCCACTCACTCCTTTGTGGACTTCCATCATGATTTTCGTGGCCTGATCCTGTCTGATACACTATAGGAGGATGTCATCGTGATTTCGATGATATAACGAGCTATCCCCTAAGATAACGTAGTTAGTGGCCCTCATCTTGATTTGTCGAGATGCTCCCTGGGAGGGATCCTTCAAATAACTCAGTATTGGTTTGCGCCAATCTTCAGATTGTCTTATGGTGCTCTCAATAGCGCAAACGTTGGTTCTTTCGAAGTGAGAAGGATAGGCCTGCCTTGTGATGGTATAACTGGCAGCCACACAATCTTTAGGGAATTATGCTCCATTGGCTATTTGATCTAACTTATTGGCTTCGAAGTTAGACTTTCTAGCCACATGCTGAAATGCTTTCGTCAAACCCCATTAACAATGCATTAATTGTGGAGATATATTTGTCAAGGACGGGGTTTCTACATTGAAATATACCCTGGACTTGTTTAATGACGAGTTGGGAGTCTCCAGTTATGCTGATACTAGATGCTCCTAACTTACGTAATAATTCGAATCCAAGGATCCAGGCTTTGTATTCGGCCTGATTGTTGGTAAATGAGAAATTGAATTGCACCGCCATGCTAGTCCTAATTCCTAATGGCAAAGTGACAACTATGCCAGCCCCAGATGCTTTGTCTGTTCTAGACCCGTCGAACTGAAGCACCCATGGCTTTAAAAACACTGGGAGCATTTTGATCTGCTGAGTCATTTCATCACTTATCTTGACACTAGGGTGGTCGATGAGGAAATCGGCCAAGGCTTGGCCTTTCACAACTTTCTGCGAACAAATTGTAACTGATACTCCATTAGATGGATGGCCCAACGGCCAATCCGACCACTTACTATTATTCTTGAAAGCATGTATTTGATCACATTGATGCTACTGATCACAAGGACCTTTACTGGCAGCAGGTTGTGTCGTAGCTTAATGCACGCAAAGTACAGAGTTAAACACAACTTTTCAATTGGATGGTATCTCTGTTCCGTGTCACTCAAATGCTTGCTCAAATAATATACAGCCTATTCAAAACCATTCTCATCGTCTTGAGCCAGGAAAGCTCCAATGGTCTTTTCGGCTACCAAAATGTAAAGTTTGAGGGGCTCTTCTTTTCGAGGTGACATCATTACAAATAGGGAAGTTAAAGTTTCCTTGATCCTCTCGAATGTCTGCTCATGTTCTTCTGACCATTCGAAATCGTCATGGTCCTTTAATTTCAATAAAGGTGAGAAAATCTTGGTCTTGCCTGCAAGGTTTGAAATAAACCTTCTCAAGTAATTGACCTTTCCAAGAAACTGCTAAAGTTCTTTCTTAGGTTGTTGGGTAGCCAGGATGGCCTTTGCCTTGTTTGCCTCCACTTCGATTCCTTTGTCATGCATTAAAAACCCAAGAAAGTGGCCTGCGACCACTTCGAACACGCATTTCAGCGGGTTCAACTTCAACTGAAATTTTCTCATCCTTTCAAAGGCTTTAACTAGGTGCTCTAAATATTGAGGGAAGCTGGTAGACTTAATGATGATATCATCAATGTAGATTTTGACGAAGTCATTCATGTAGTCATGAAAGATGTAGTTCATGGCTCTCTTATATGTAGCCCCGACATTTTTAAGGCCAAACGGCATGACCTTCCATTGAAAGGTACTAATGCCCCCCGGGCATTGGAATGCCAGTTTTGGGATATCCTCTTCGGCTACGAAGCTGTGATTGTATCCTGCATTGCTGTTGACAAGACTTAAAAACTCATGCCTTGTGACGGCATCTATCATCATGTCAACCATTGTCATTGTATACTCATCTTTCGAACATGCCAAGTTTAGATCTCTGAAATCTATGCAAATCCTCAACTTGCCATTCTTTTTTATGACGGCACAACATTGACCACCCATTCAGGGTATCTGGCCACTTCGATGAAGTCTACTTTGAGCAGCCTCTGAATCTCTTCTTTGATTAAAAAACAGACTTCTTCGAACATGCGTCGAACGTGCTATTTTCATAGCTTAAACCCAGGAAAAATGGGTATACGATATTCTACCATGTCCTTGCCAAGACCGGGTATTTCATCGTAATTCCACGCAAAACAATCTTTATATTGTTTAAGTATGTCAATCATGGCCTCTTTATTTTCAGGGCTTAGTAGCGCACTAATGTATGTTTGCCTATGATCGTCTTCGCTGCCAAGCTCCACCTCGATGATAGGATCCTGAACTTGGATTCTGACGTCATCGAGTTTTGTCGAAGCGGCACTCAATTCTTTTAGTGTGATCTCATTTGCCAAAGTGAGATCTTTATCGTACTCGTATATTACATCCGTATTACAACTATAGTAATTGAAAAGGTATCTGGCTAATAAGGCCAAAGTTTTATTTATTATTATTGATCTGATGTTATCCGGAATT
>JAOWBU010000255.1:0-34243 GCA_026212405.1 Petrea volubilis
TTCAAATTACAAATTAAGAGGGCGGTTTTCCTTTCTTTAAATTTTTCCCTAGTCATAGGCGACAATATACAAAATGTGAAACGGATTGTACGCGTTGATATTTGCGGACCAACACAAACACCATCTCTCAATGATAACAGGTACTTACTCTTATTCGTTGAGGGCTTCTTATGCGAGTTTACAGTTTAAAGCAAAAGTCATAAACACTTCCAAAAAATCTTGGAGTTCAAAGCACATGTGAAGAATCAAAGTGGCAAAAAAATAAAGATTTTTAGAACTGATCAGCAAGGATCCTTCACGAGTCATTGCAAAGGAAAAGGTATCCATCACCAACTCACAATTCGGTACAGTCCACGCTAAAATCAAGTAGCCAAGCAAAAACAAAAAATCGTACAATTATTATGAAGCATGATGACTCAAAAAGGGCTTCCAAAATGTTTCCAAGCAGAAGCAGTCAATGTAGAAGTCTATATTTTGCATTGTTATCCCAAAAAGGTGGTTCTAAGGTTTTTGTACAAATTTAACCCAAAAAAAGTGTGTATTAATATTTTGACACAAAAATGAGATGCTTTGTAAAAAGTAACCTAAGTCGACAATGGTAATGTCGAATTCAATGAAAGTCGACATTACCGCTGCCGATTTTAATTAAAATATTAATATTTTTAATGGTTTTTAATTTATATGATAAAATAATAAATATTTATTTTTTTTAATAGAAGTCGACAATGGCAATGTCAACTTCTATTAAAAAAATATAGTCCTGGTAAACTTGTTAACAGATTCTGATAATTAAAAACAAAACAAATTATAAATCTTGGAAGTCGACATTTCCTTTTCTTTTTTCTGAAAAACAGAAGTTGACATTGTGAATGTTGACTTCCATTTAAAAAATTTCTACAAAAATTGACTTACCAATGAAGATACAGCATTAATGTCTATATTAACAAATTAATCACTACAGTTTAACAAATAATTAGGAAAATTATTCTTGAGACCCAATATATATATATGACTGCCCTGATGTAACCTGATTAGCAAATTTTTGTGTTTTTTTTTTCTTGAGCAAGATAATAATGGGCTAATGGCACTTGAAATATGATGATCTTGTTAATTGACTATGGTCAAATCTGAGCACCCTAATTAACGAACTTCATAGTGTGTATCTATTCTGGGATGTTAATGTCAATTAGTCATTGCCTTGATTAGAGGGTCAAAACGTAATCCAATTTTTTTTAAAAAAAATTTACAGCAGTCAATATTCACATTGTCAACTTCTATTTTTCCAAAACAAAAAAACAATGGAGTCTACAGTGTGAATGTCGAGTTCCGAAATTTATAATTTTTCTTTAATTATCAGAATTTGTTAACAACGGTTATCAGGAAAATATTTTTTAATAGAAGACAGCATTGCCATTGTCGACTTCTATTAAAAAAAATACATATTTTTTTATCATATAAATTACAAACTGTTAAAAAATATTAATATTTAAATTAAAGTCGACCATGGGAATTCGACTTTCACTGAAGTCGACATTCCCATTGTCAACTTAGGTTACTTTTATAAAACATTTGATTTTTGTGTCAAAATATTAACACACACACTTTTTGGGGTTAAATTTGTAAAAATACCTAATTCTAAAGAAGACTCCATACGAGGCTTAGCATGGAAGAAAGCCGCAGGTAAGTTATTTTAAACTCTTTGGTTGCGTTGCTTATTCTCATATTCCAACTCAGCAAAGAGAAAAATTTGACAAATCCAAGGCATATTGAATACTAAATCTAAAAATGTGGTCATGTATTGGGATGAAAAATGAGAAAATGTAAACAAAATTGGGTATATGTCTGGATCAGTCACACCTCCAACAATTCAAAGCAATCACCCAAGCACAAGTGCAAGTCCTAGCTCTAATACGACAAATATGTTGCACGTAAGTAACATAAACCAAAAGACTGAAGAAAATAGAGGCTAAATATATTTCAGAATGGATGTTTTACAAGAACTTTATTTTCTCGCTCTCATATATCTTGCTTCTTGTTTATACCAATTGCTAGAACGTTAATGTCTACTTATAGGAAAATTTTGATGAGTCATTAGGCCATATGTCTTTCAAGCATTGCCCCACTAATATTTTGATGACAAGTGTCATTTTTCTTGCTTACTTTCAAAGCAAAAAACTCCAAGTGGCTTGTTCCATAATTTGCCACCAAACTACTATGGTCATCTCTAAGGGTGCCTCACGATTTGCACATGTATATATATACATATAGATCAACCCAATCTATTTGGTTTGAAAAGATAATGTTACAATTGCAAAATAGTTTTCCATTTGGAAACTATGACTCAAACTTATATTTTGCCATGAAACAACCCATGCCTAACCACTTAAACTCCTATACCTAATTTAGTCCTTCACGTATACACAAGGGTACTCTCGTACCATAAACTTGCAATATTTACATTTTAGTCCATGCTCCAACATCTACTCCCACTAAGTTTATCTAGCTTTAGAATTTGGTTGACAATTGTCTTCTGCCTAGGAGTGGAGATCATATTTTCCCATACTATCTTGCTTTAATATTCAGGTTTCGAATTGAAAACATAGAGCACTGAAGCAACCAACACCCAAAAGCATGGGGAGAAAATTATCCGGGACAACATTATTTTGATGCATGAGGGACAGGTACTTATTTAGCCAAAGAAGCCAACAAAATAGCGTCATCGCCAGCCAAGGAAATTATACATCAAGTTTCACTCAATCCACTCTCATTGAAACATCATCCACTGTTCATATTCCTCCAAGCCACACAAAAAGCCATAGGAGCAAATGAAAATAAAAAATTCAACTCTTCTAAGCAATCTGATATCCAGCTGGAGAAGGAGGACACCGGTACAGTAGGAAGGTTACTCAAATACAGTCTTAGACACAGAAGTGTCTCCTATCTTACTGAGGTAGGGCTTTAAGGAATAATGAAATTTTACCTGATACACTCCTCATGTACTAGGTACATCCTCTACAATCTTCTTCCCAGTTACAAAGTACCAACTTTAATTTTAGTACAGAAAACTGGGGCAAATACAGTAAAACCCAAACAGTCATGAGACATAAACTCTTAAATAAGAAAGGCACAACCACTTCAAGTTGTAAGTTCAATAATGTCAGTCAAGGACAACCAATTTTAGTTAGCTGAATTTCAAGCTTTACTCCCCAAAAAGATGTCAAACAACCGATTCATCCCTTCAAAACTAAAGGCCCTCTACCACTTTGTTACCAATCCATAAACAACCACCATCTACAAGACAACATTACCATAGTGCGACACCCATACTTTAATTGTTCGGACAATAAAATAGTGAAGACTTGTAATCTGAGTAAGTTAAGAGTATCATGACAGAACAACAGTGTTGACTTTGGGGCTAGGCAGAGATTCTATCTAATGGGTACTAAAACCACAAGTGAGATCTAGACATTATGTTAGTCTAGGATATTCCTAATGGATAGACCTAAGTAGTACTATTGCATTGGGAGGAGGCTATTTGCTAGAATCGAGTACGGAGATTGGGGATGTGATGAGAGCAACCATTAACATTATTAGGTTATTCTTGTTAGAGGATTCTTTCTTTAAGAACTAAGATAAAGCATGTCCCACTCCTCACTTGCAACTCTCAGGTAAGATGGAGAAAGCAATAATTTGTGACAAAATATCTATTTTTGGCAGGTCATCTTAAGGTATAATTTTGTCTCTTTCTTGCTTCTTGAGAAATTGACTTGATCTTTTAATGGGAGGAGAGCTGGTTATGGTATCATCTTCCACCAGTCAATTGAAATACATAAAGAAAATAAACTGCTCTATCTGGCATGAATTGGCCCCAGAGTTGATCCTAGTAAGTCTAATATCAGCAAAGTCATCAAGCCAGCCTTCGTATCATTAAATTGCCTGCGAACTTAAGCATTCCTTCATATCACAAAATGCCCAAAAATTTCAGAGTTCCAACTATTTAGCAAGTTCAGATAATTGACTTGTTAAGCAAATTGGAGCTAGTTTTATCACATGTAAGATGCAACTCCCATGCTAACAAAAATCCATGACCCATTAAATGGAGGCGCCACCACTCCGTAATTCATTTTGGATGTAATACAGTTTCCCTCTCACTCTCCCTCTCCCGGCTGTATATCGAAAATCAATCACTCATCCAACCACACACCAGAATCTAAACACTATCTCCAATTACACCAGACAAACTACTACCAATTCAACTAAAGTTATCTACATTAGAAAATCCAAAACTTCATAAATTCAACTTCATGTCTCGACAAAAGAAAACCAAAACGTCAAAAAGAATTCGAAGGAAAAACGAAAAAGAACAAGAAAAAGAAAAAGAAACTAACAGCTTTTCACGGAGCTCAGGCGTGTCCTTGGGGGTACCGAGTGTGTTCACGAGCCGCTGGAAAGTGGAAACCGCCGTATTGATCTGGAAAATCCCGGAGGCCACCGCCTGGGTCGGATCCTGCTTCCCGTTCACAAACCCCCTCCGGGACCCAGTTCCCCGACCCGCTTCAAGATCCTGAAAACTCATTTGAATTTAACAAAATTCAAAATTTTTTCGAACCCTAAAATCAAACACCCTCAAAACAGTAAATTCTCCGGATAAATCACGGATAACGGAGAATTTAGAAGGGCGAGTAAGGGTCCCAGAAGCGAAGGCGAGGTGGGTTATCGGTATAGATGGAGAATTACGTGAATGGAGCGAAAATTAAGCAGGGGATTGAGAAGAATTTTGGAACAAATTGATCGATGGAGGTGGAGAGAAAAGGTTTACCTTAATTTTAAAGGGAAAAAATAAATTTGAATTGAAGAAAGAAAAAGACAGAATGATTGTGGCCGGTTCCATGTTGAGGAAAAGGAAAAGACTGTGGCCGGCTGGTCTGGGACTGGACCCGGTTGGTGGGAAACAAACTGGTCATGAGTAGACGACGCGATGTGCGCCAAATTCGAACACCCCTGCTGTAGTCTGCCCCCACCCTCATAAATAAATAAATATATATATATATATATATATATATTTCAAACAATCAACTAGAGTCACTTTATATACGTAAATCGGAATGCTGCACATACGCACTCATGTTATTTGTACAGTTAGCTTTCTTCTTTCCACTCAAATTCTTTGGGGAACTTTGTAAATAAATCAAACATTAATGAAACCTGAGTTTTGAGTCTTCGATTTTTATAGTTTTATCACGGTATCAATTACTTTTTTAAAGCAGCCATAAAAATGTATCCTCTTTTACTTGGCACTTTCAACAAGGTCATTTATCTTATTACAAATATTATATAGTTCTTATCCTTTTGTCTATCGTAGTAATAACAAATTGTGTTGTGAAATATGTCAAATTTCCAAACAAAGTTGCCCTCCCATCTTAGTACTTCTCATTCTACTCCACTTTCGGATTTTTTGTTAAGTAATCGTGCTACATCTTCAACTACATTCGTCAATATATATTACGCCATGTATATTGATGAGCGGTTGATACAAAAAAAAGAGAAAACTTATTATATAATAAAATTATAAAAATTCTCTTTTCTTATCTTATCCATCTACCAATACATGTGCTCTATATTGATGAATATAGAAAAAAATATAATATAATTATGTAACAAAAGATCCGTATTGAATTCTACTTATGCTTTTGCATTACTTTATAGGGATGTTTAGAGGCCATTCATTGTTCCATATATTCATGGTCACCAATAGCAAATAAGATGCAATAATAAAGTACAACAATAAAGTGATAGTTGAGTAAATGGAGGAAGAGTATTATTTTAGTAATACTTTATTAGGATTTCTATGACTAGTATATTTCTTTTCTTTTTAAGTTTTAATTTCCTATTCAAGTTAGGATTTTCCTTTTTTAAGTCTTGGATTCCTATTTAAGTCAGTATTTTCCTTTTACGTTATTGATTTCTATTCAATTTAGGATTTTTCTAGTTAGTATATATAGGGAACTTTTATTATTCTCATATTCAATCAATAATACAATTTTTACATAACCTTTCCTGCATTTCTGGATTGAAACTTTTCTTAAGAATTATTGTGATATAATTCTTGCATGTTAATGCGTACTCGCTATGTCACAATAATTTATCATGGTTCACCTAAATGGGATACATTCACTCCCCAAGTCTATTTTCACCTTGGGATTTAACCTGCAAATATATTATTAATATTAGTAATGAAGCATAGGAGAAATCGATAATAAAATACGTAACGATAAAAGGAGTGGAAGAAAACACTTCTTCCAAAGTCATGACAAAGCAACTGGTATTTTCACCAGTACTATCCTTAACACACTCAGAAGTACCAAGAGCAAATTAACACTAGTCTCTAATATTTCCAACTACCATATTAGTATTTTGGTTGTTTTACACACTCACAACCTCACCACTACTAACTAAAGTGCAAAAGTGCATACACAGCTAAAGCACTTTCTTATCATACCAATAAACACTAAAAGTACTTAGCTATTGAGGAATACACAATATGATCACACACTTGATCACTTGAAAGTGAAGAGATGCAACTCTAGTCATACAAGTGTTCTGGTATTCTGATATGGAAGTTTCTGCTGGTAATTTCAATGGATCCTTTTCTTGTAAAAGAGAGATCTTTAATACAACGGCTTCTTTTCTTAATTAACAAAGATCTCTTGTTAAAGGTTCTTTCCATCTAATTGTTGATCCTGCAAATTCTTGATTAACATAAAATTATAACTTAGATTAAGGAGAATAATTATAGATAATTGTCATAATCAAACATAATTGCTGAAAACAAATATTTTTCTTACCATGGTGGATGATTTTACAAGACACATTTGGGTGCATCTCATAAAACAAAAATCAAAATTTTGAAGTGACATAGAGTTCAAAGTTCTCAGTTATCATCATAACCTTCCCACTTCAGTCACCACCAATCAATCTTCTCAAGGTATTTTTTATCCCTTATCTTCTGCTATTTCTTATGATCATTTATCCTCAACACATAAAGCTTTTATTCTATCTATTCCCACTACTTTTGAACCTAAAACATATAACCAAGTTGTGGAACATGAAGTGTAGAACAGTTCTATACAATGTTAAAATTTTGTTTTGGAGCAAAATCATGCTTGGGTTGTGGTTGATTTGCCCTCCGGAAAACATTTCATTTGACGCAAAAGTGTATATAGAATCAAAGATAGAGTTGATTTTAGTATAGAACGGTATAAGGCTCACTTGGTTGCTAAGCGTTACAACCAACAAGAAATGGTTGATTATTTTGATATCTTTTCCCATGTAGCTAAGATGACAACTATCCGTTGTTTGTTGGCACTTGAAGTAATGAACAACTGGCATTTAAAACAATCGAATGTTAACAATGCCTTTCTACATGGTGATTTGGATAAAGGCGTTTACATGACCTTCCCTCCTGGTTTTACTACATCCGATCCCAATCAAGTTTGTAAATTACAAGGGGCTGCTCTATGTCGTCTTTAGCAGGCTAGCAGACAATGATTCTCCAAGCTCTCCTCTACATTGATTTCTCAAGGGCATGTACAATCTAAGGCTAGTTGACAATGGTTTTCTAAGTTCTCCTCTACATTGATTTTTCAGGGGCATGTATAATCTAAGGCTGAATACTCCTTATTTGTCAAGCATTAGTTATCATTATTTACTGCCTTACAATTATATTTATGTCGATGACCTAATTCTTGTGAGTAATGGTCTTGACGAAATCTCTCATATCAAACTCTTTCTCGACTCCTCTTTTCGTATCAAGGATTTTGGAGATTTGAAATACTTACTTACTCTAGAAATAACTCGTTCACAGGCTAGTATCTTTCCAACAAAATTATGCTCTGGAATTTTTGTCATACATTTGTTTTCTTGTTCAAAACCAATCTCCAGCCCACTTGATTATACACTCAAACTCTCACTACAAACAAAAAAAAAAGAAAAAAAAAAAAGGAAAAAGGATTTAGCCATGGATTTTCTTTGTAGCTAAAAGTGTCGGGGCTAAATTTATCTATAGCTAATCCATAGCTAAATAGTTATGGATAATCGATGGCTAAATATTAGCTACGAATTAGCCACTCATTTTCTGTAACTACAAATAGTAGCTTAGCTACGACATTCTAAATTAGAATTATTTAAATAAATTTCATTAATTTTATCAATTTTTGTAATTTATTAACATTTTTTTAAAATTAAAAACATTTACCTTTGACTTTATCAAAATTAATAAATTAAAAATCTGAAAGTTGTAGGTGAAATTTAAGTTATATATGATTATATGTGTATTAATTGAGAATCAAACTACATATATGCTCATTTTACTCAAAATAGGACAATAAAATTAGTAATTTTTGA
This sequence comes from Petrea volubilis, assembly GCA_026212405.1. Taxonomy (NCBI): domain Eukaryota; kingdom Viridiplantae; phylum Streptophyta; class Magnoliopsida; order Lamiales; family Verbenaceae; genus Petrea; species Petrea volubilis. Next base: position 8,404 of record JAOWBU010000255.1, read on the forward strand.
GTAATTGGACCTAAGTTTAGGGGGTTCTACGTAATTATTCCTAAAATATAACTATTATCTCCTGCACGACCTAAGAAAACCTAATAAGCATATTTTGCTCCACAATTATTAAATATCTAATATATGCATGACAATATATACGTTAAACCTACATAGAATATGTCAATAATATACGTTAGATACGCCAATTAGAATAAATTTCACACGTCTTACAATTTGGTAAATATATTAGATGAAAATGTTAAATGTGTCTTATTCACACATACAACGAACCCTTCAGGTAAGGATTATTAGAGACACGCTTGACGCATTAAAAGCTCATATTTTGTGTTTGTGTGTGTGTGTGTTTTGGGTGGCAGTTAAAGTTCGTGATTGTGCAAGCAAATGAAACGCCTTTTCACTTGATGCCACAGGGTCCCAAGGGCTCTCATAATTGAATGATTTTGCCGTTCAAAAAGCAATTTTTGACAAGCATAACAGGAGAATAACTTTATTTTGGTTGCTTTATTTCTATGTTCTTCTGGTTTCTTTTCTCAATCAAAAAGTCGATCTACTTTATTTCTAAAACATTCAGTGGAAAAATAAGGATCCTGACAATTTTTCATTTGCTCATCTATACATATATATATATATATATTTAGTATAATGATAAATTAATTTCTATTGTTTTCACAAATACCCCTAAAAGTTTAAAACCTCCTTATAAACATTAATAGAAATAATCAAAAAATGACTTTTTTGCATCCACAATAGTCACTACAGTCATCCAAAAAGGCACTTGATCGAATCTAACAAATTCCCTCAATCAATTTTGTGATCCCAATTTATACCACCACAATCACTACCAAGTATTATCATCCAAAATTCGACACTACAATTTTTTTTCTTTTAAATTGACATCATATATAACTTTTACATTTTGAATTTATCAAGATAATGCAAATCTCATCTAAAAAACCCATCGAGAGCACCACAAATACAACTCAAAATTACATCTTGCCTTGATGAAAAATAAATTTTGTTAAATCAATACATTCCTTCAAAAACTTTTGTGATTTTCAAAATTATAGGAACTAATTTATAATCACACACACCATAAGGGATATAGTCTCTAAATTTGTTAAAAATTTTGTATCGCCATGTCTGTGCTATATCGTGTCCATGTCTCCATGCCTGTGCAACACAGATGTAGACATAATTTGCCATTCATTATTTGAATCTTATTGGCTCTTCTTTTTTTTTTTTTTTTAATTTCAGCATACTAACATATATTTTATACTAAGAACGTTGCAACTGACTGGGTGTTAGGTTCTGTATCAACAAAGGCAGCAACATAGAGAATTAAACTTCGGACAATAAACCATCCATAATGATGAATAAATCGTATCGATCCACAAGAAGCAACACTTTCATAACAACAAAGAAACTCATGCCAAGCAGCACACTGATAAACCAGAACATAGATTTACAAATGGAACGAGTAGCTCCCACCCTTGAAGGAGAAACACTTTCTATTCAACCACACGAGTTTGTCACGATGACATTTGATTCAAGAAGCAACAAAACACTCTTTACACAGATGCAATGCCTCAAGTGAGTAATAAAAGAACTAGACTGATTTAGAAGAAAAAGAATATATGCTAGTAACATCTTTCGGGATGCTCACCGTCTTTAGAAGACCTTGTGATCACGCAGCAAGTACTATAATCACTATGAGAAGCACAATGCCAAAGATCACTAGTAGTAAGCAAGTCTGCAAGAAGAAAAGTAAGATATTAGAAATTTAAGTGCTGCGACAACATATTCGAGGAATGTAAGATAAATGAGCAGTCAGATATTTCCATTGTGGAAGGATTAGAACTGATAAGCATTACAGGGGAATCCGCAATCATTACTGTAACCAGCTTAGAAGTCAGGAATAATTAATAAAATTGAAATCATCTTTTGCATGTTTGCTACCTTAATCAAGGAATAGCCTGTATTGTTGTTAATTAATATGCAAATGTGCAAGTACTAGTGCCTTTCACCAGTGATACTACATTTTCACAAGTACTGAACACGGGGGTATCTCTGTAACTCACCAGAGATGAATTTGACCGCTGGGTCTTAGCTGCTTTGACAAGCTGGGATTTCCCCTGAGCAGTTGCAGCATGAGCACCCTCAATGTTGGAGCCAATATCATCTGAAAAGATAAATCAGATCCTAGGTTAGGTTCCTTAAATAGGATATTTAAGTCAAATGCAAGTTGAAATCATTTACCAATCATAGTTCCTTGCTCGTGAACCAGGACAGCGAGGTCTTTGAAAATCTCATTCACTTCACCAATTTGTTGCTGTATTTCCTGTATCCCTTGCTCTCTTTCATCTATAATGGCCTCATTGAAAGCAATCTCATTGTCCAACAGCAAAACCTCTTGTCTGCAACACAAGCGCTTACAAACTAAGCAAACAAAATTCTATGAAAATGCTGCTTAGATTACTAATTCCAACAAATGAAAAAAGTCCATGTTGCATAAATGCCACTAGATCATGATAAGATGTCATACATTAGAACAAAAGGGCATGCGGCCAATGGAGACATTGAGAAATGGTAACAAAAACATTCAGGTTTCAAAATTTATGCTGATAATTGGCCATACCATTTAGCCATAAACATACAAAGAAGAAGTAAATGATAGACACAAGCATATCCTTTCAATGGTCTCAGGCATTTCACCAACTGTTCTTTCTATACTTCCTGACAGTTGCCACTCTGTTGGCTGAACTTTCAATCATAAACTGGAAATGCATTTGTATATATAAAGTCTTTTCCGCTTCTCATTAGTGCAAAATTAAACTCCAGAAATGCAAGCATGAACTGAACACTCAGCACATTCAGTGTCCAAAAGCATTAGGACCAACACCTATCAGTCGACAGAATGGTTGCTTTTGTTACAAAAGGAATAGTCAACACAGAAAGGGTGAATGCCAAAAAAGCTGAGCCAGGTCGGCTTTCTAGATATGTTCATTTAGTGAAGTTGCTTGTGCTCATCATAAGCTCAAAGAGCATGTTCATGATTCCTTAATCCTTTCTCTTTCTCAAAAAGGATGAGTTAATTCATTACCACTTCAATTCAGTATGGTTTTTATAAAAGAATAAGTCAATAATGAAGAAATGTGGTTCATTAATGAAAGGCAAACAGAGAAGAGACAAACAGGTAACAAGACCACAGGGGCCATTGGACAAGTTGAGAAAAGTTCAAAATGTAAGGAATCCCATTAAGTATATAAGGACTTAAAAATATGAGACAAGTTCCAAAACACTAGCACATCACAAAAGGTGAACTGCAAAAGCTCATCGAAACTTCATGCTGTACTGTCATCATAAATGTATAAACACAATGAAATTTTCAAGCAGTTGACAAAGATCTGGTCAATAATCTTTTGAGGATCACATCAGCTGATTACAAGGATCATAAATGTTTAAAATCCCACATTTGAGTACCTTCTTGATTCTGCAAGAAGAGCTCTCTGCTCCTGAGTCTTGTCTGCACTGACATCCATCTCCCCCTCTGTGTAGCTGCAAGAAATAGTAGATTTAAAAGATAAGCTACTGCAAAAATAATAATAATAATAATAAACAACTAATAATAATAATAATTGAACTATAGAAGAAAGAGAAAAAGGAAAAAAGGATCCGTATTAGCCGCCCAATTTTGCAAAATGATCATACAGCCATTAATCTTTTTTGGAACAATACAGGGAAAACTTAGAATGGAACTAACTCTTAATCTCAACTATATAGCACCACAAACTTCAGACTTGGTTACCTAGAAGGAAGTACTGCTTGAGGAACAAAAGGAGTATATGATGTCTCCCTCTCAGCTGCAAGACGTTGAGCTTTCTGAAACTCCTTTAGAACCGCTTGGAAGTCTTTTGCCAGTTTGGCATCTGTTATTTTCTTGCTTGCCTGCAGGAAACGGGGTGGCACTCATGTTCACATAACAAGCTAGGGGGATGGTGATGAGATGGCTTCAAAGAAACAAAGTACATATTCTTGCCAATGGGCAAGTATTCGACGCAATCATGATGGATACCAAGCTGGAGAAGGAAATGGAATATAATAACGTAATTGCAACTTGATTAGTCAAACAAGGAAGCAAACTTACACTGACTTCAACATGATGATCAGTTTCACTAGCTTGCTTAAGTTTAGCTGAAGTATCCTTCACCAATTGTCCAACATGTAGCCGAGTTTTATGCCTGAAGTTAATCAAACCAGCATCAGAACCATCAATATTATTTTATCCTCATTACATAGCTATGTATAAACCATATGACGTTTGAAGATCTTCAAAATCCTCAAAAAGCTTCAGTGATTGGATTCAAGCAAATTCTATCAATAAGTATCATAGTTACATTACATGCTATAGTATTCAACACCAATTTCGAAATTCTATTTGTGGAAAAAACATTACAAATGATCACAGGAGTCCACAAGGAAACAACAAAGAGTCTTACAATTCTGAATTGCCCAAAATATCAAGATATGAAACTAAAATTAAGATGAATAGAAAAATAAAAAGGAAAAAACTAGGCCGCTTCAAATATTGCAAGCCTGGTACTGGGGTCTTCAACAAGCCAAGACTAAGCACGAGCTGGCCTAGAGGCCTAGGTCAAGCCTGATGCATGAACAGTATTAGGCTTGCTAGTTCAGGGCAGTGTTGGGCCAGGCTAACCAGGAAATTGAAATCTCACTTCATGTTCTTGAGTACAAGAGTTCCCCATACAAAACTAGCATTGCAGATTTTCAAGATCATATTTGGAACTCTAAATGAATAGATTTTGTCTAGTCAATTCCATCTCTATCTTCTTCAACCTTCTCTAACAACACGATCATTAAATTAATTTTTTTATTAATTACAAATATATTATCAGAAGCTCAATTGATTTCTCTTTTTGTCATTATGAATCATAACCCTAAGCTTGGTTCTTATTTTCCTTCATTCTTCAAACTGGATTCTGTAAGATAAGTTTTGCATCTTATTATTAGGGTAATCCACTTTGTCACCTTAAGCTTCATTTGAAAATGAGAGTGCCTCACTATTGTTTCATTGCATCACTATAACACCTCCATCTATTAGAAATGTTTAAATCACAAGGATTCCTCAAACCAACCCTATATTTACCAATTATTCCTTTAAGTCTAACTAATTGAAAACAGGAAGAAAACTGTCATCTTAAATATGCCTGATAATACTTGATAAATTTTCTATATTCATTTAATACAGAATTGGCCCTTTCCACAATAAACTTTAAAATGAATATATAATTGATCTAAAATGGATGTTGTGGTAATATCTTGTCAAATAAGGATTAATCATATGAATACAAAGAGTTGGGATATTTTCTTATGTTATATGTTAAATCCACTTTACCACATTTTATTTGATACAAATATTTCATAGGTTTGACATTAGTAGAAAACAAATCAGAGGTTTTTCAACTAAGTGCATCAAGTATGGGCTTATTTCAGTTTTTAGTTGATTTGAGGCCAATTGGGTAATTGAAAAGGCTTGAGTTTGGCCAATGCTCAAGCATCCTATGTGATTCAACAGTTGACACTTGGGCACATCAACCCCAAGTACAAGACATAGCTGCACGACGGACCTAGGCAGCTACCAGCTGGATCCCAAGCTTATCCAGGACAATCCCAGCTCGGTAGAGGCAAATGATGTGGCACCTATCGGGGTCGAGACTATCTAGTGGTAGTGAACCCACAAGGGAAACCTAGACTCTTATCTATCTTGATATTGGATTTTCCTGATCGATAGATCAAACTCTTAAGTAGTACTATAGCACTGAGATGAGGCTATCTTGTATGGAGGAGTGCGGCCACAGGAGATCTGATGTGGGCGTTGTACATTTAAGCTTACCGGGCTATTCTTGTTCAAGAATCCTTTCGTCCAAACTTAAGAGAATAGTAAAGGGAGACATACTCCTCACTACCAACTCTCAGGAGAGATGAAAGAAGCTATGCTTTGTTAAAAAGATTACATCTTTGCAAGTCATCATGGGTAGAATTTTATTTTTTTTCCACTTTTCTTTTACAACAAAATGACTTGATTTTATTGGGAGGAGAGTAGTTATGGCATCATCTTCCACTACTCCCCCAAAACACATTAAGGAAATAAAACTGCTTAGTCTGCCATGAAATGATCGCAGTGTAGATCATAGTAATTCTACTTTCAGCTTAGTCATCCCGGTCATAGTTTCATAGCATTGAAGTGCCCGTAAATATCTGCATACCAACTACTTAGGAAGAACATGACTTGTTAAGCATTGTAGCTAGTTTTATCACATACAACATGCAATTCCCAAAATAAAAATAAATCCATTGACCAATTAGATGAGGATGCCACCATCTCTATGGCAATTCATTTTGGAAGCAATACAGTTGAATCACAGCGATAACCAAGTCAACTTCGTGGGCCAATAAAAAAAAAATGGGAATCTATGGTTTTATAAAAAGAATAAAAAATAAAATAAAGGCTAATTCAAAGAACTAACAGCTTTTCGCGGAGCTCAGGCGTGTCCTTTGGCGTACCGAGGGTGTTGACGAGGCGCTGGAAGGTGGAAACCGCCGTGTTGATCTGGAAAATCCCCGAGGCCACCGCCTGGGTCGGATCCTGCTTCCCATTTACGTACCCCCTCCGGGACCCAGCTCCCCGACCCGCTTCAAGATCTTGAAAACTCATCTATATATCACAAGAAATTCCCAATTATTTTCCTTCCTCAAACCCTAAAATCCGAAACACCCCGAAATCGTAAATTCTCCAGACGCAATCACAGATGAGGGGAGAATATAGAGGGGAATTGAGCCCCCAACAGCGACGGCGAGCTGAGCTTGGTTGATACAGGTGGAGTGATGGGGCTATGGCGGAGAAGGGATCGAAGATTGAGGAGAAATTTGATGGAGGGAGGTAAAGAGAAGAACTTTGATTTGGTTTTCTTTATTTTAAAGGGGGAAATAAAAAAATTAATTAAGAATTTAAATTGAAGAAAATGAAAGGAAGGTATGATTTGGCACGTGGGTTTCAAATGGGAAGTTGCAAAGACTGAAATGACCTTTCTTGTGTTTTTATTGTTGGAAAATTTTGGTCCTAAATCCAAAAATCATTAGATAACAAATATATTAAATTTTTTATGTAATTAATCACTGTATTTATATAATAATTAGTGATAATACCAGGGCATGATTCCCTATGGCAAATTTTAATTAATCACTCTTTTTGTCATTGTTGATCAATTTGTCGTTCTTTTTCAATTATTCGATCTCTAACCTAATTCATAAACGTATTTTTTGTTCTTCAAAAATATTATAAAATTAGTTTCACTTATAGTTTTCAATCTTAACTCATCCTTCTTACATATTTTAAATATTTTTTATATAATTTTGACTATATAAGAGGTTGTTTATACATCCATATAAAAACTAATATTTCATTATTTAATAAAAAAAAAGTTATTGTTTCATTTAGTGTCAGAGTGATTAGACTGCGAGTATATTTAATTTTTTTTTTATTTTTTATTAATATTCAATTTCACATTCAAACGCTACTATTTTATTTTATTTTTTTAATTTTATAAAAAAAACTAAAAATATTAAAAGAACGTTATTCAATAGATGAGCCAAGGGAATCCTGGATTGTAGAGAGTGAATATGGAAGGGAATTTTTTCTTATGCAATCATTCTCCATAAATAACGCTTACCGTATTAAGAAGTATTTAACTATGATCTATTCTTTTGATCATTAAAAGTCAAAAAGATATTTAAGCAAAATTTGCCCTGTTAATATGAATTTTGTTCTTGCATTATCACCAGCTTTTATATAATATCTGTAATACATTCATCACAAAATGGGTTTATGCTATAATTTTTGTCTATTTTATGTTACTATTGTATTATCATACGCCTTATCAAATGTACTAGGCAGTCGAATGAAAAATATGCATACAAAAGTACTAGTGTAATAATTTTAATTTAGTAAATTTAGATGAAAATTGAATTTTCATATATATACAAATTATTCATCTAACCACCTAATATATCAGTTGTCGTACCCATAAAGAGGGTGTTCGGGATTGCTTTTATTTTTGAATAAGTTGAAATGGTTGAAAAAGTAGAAGATAAACTGAGTAGCAAAAGCAAGGAGTGTTTGAAAATAAAAATAAGACAAAAATTGGTAGTTGACAATTTAAAAAAATTCAAGTTATTTTTGAAAATACCAAGAATTAGTTTTTTTTTTAAGTACATATGATTCAATTATATCAATAAATCTGATAGTAATAATCAAACTATTACATTAAAGTAGAACAATAAATTACCATTAAAGTAGAAGTAAAGACCCATACATGTATTTGTGGGTAATCGAACTAGAACCTGAAGAGTTTTGAGACCTTAGCTTAACCACTTGAACAAGACTATAGAAGCAACTTCCCCTAACTTTTCTATCTTTGCTTTTTCTCCACTTAATTTAAGCAAAAATTGCGCTACCAAACACTTAAAATATCGCTTTTTATAGCTACAAACATCAAAGTATTTTTTTTAAAGCAATACCAAACACCCTCAAAACCTTACTGACATTATATCTTTCTCAATATTTTTACCCTCTTCTCCTCGATCCGATCTTACTTTTTGGTTTTTACACTCTCCTATGCTACTTCTAATTTCCAAATGTTACACATTAAGAATTTAAATACAACTGAGAGAATCATTACCCAAAAAAAACATCGATTTTTTTTAATTTTATACTTTAGAAAATATAAGCACATGGAAACTTTACAAATTATCATGATTCTGCAAATATCATTGGAACATTTTCTTCGTTTTCAATTATATTCATGATAGTGGCAGGTTTTGGATATTGCTAATGCTTTTGTTCAAACAAAATTAGAATGAATTATTCTTGAGATCTACTTCACAAAATTGATTTTAGGCCAGCTAACAACTAATTTTCGTCTTGTCAAGCTAATATATTCAAAATTTCAAATATTTGAAATAATACATATCATGTCATCAATGGTCATTGCGCTCTCTTTCTTCAAAAAAAACAAAAACAAAAAGAAGAGGAAGAGGGGGAGGCGGGGAGTTGTGTGTTATTACGGTATTTACTAATATATCTTTCTCCGGATCAAATAAAATTGCATAGGTATTCTAATTTTTGTTGTGCTTCTCTTAATCTTTAACTTTTTTGGATTTCTTTTTTTAATTTTTTTTAAAAAACAAATTACAATTAAGATGGATAGAAAGTAGAAACAATATTTATTCATTAATTAACATCGTGCCGAATAAATTCCGAAATTTAGTAGTTACATATTAAAAGATATTTATTTTCATAATTTAGAAACTTACTACCTTGGCAGCCTTGATCTCGATTGTAAGGGCACGTTTGCTACTTTGGATTAAATTTGATATATATGTTTACCCATATAATTTGTCATTTGCTTACAAAAGCTTAGGCCCATGATTATGTAAGAACCCGAAATCTATTTGACAAATTTAATTGATTACAGATTACACCTAAAAGGGTGTAATACGTTTTCTATTCTTTTATTTTTTTCAATAATAAATTTGGAAAGACAATCTTACCTTTTTCTAAATAAGTAATGACATCTTTTATAAATAGTAAAAAATGTTAATACCAACGTCTGAAATCCCACGAATCTATACCGTCTTCTGCTTCTCCAATGATTCTGAAGCACAAAGAATTCTCCGACTACAGGCTTGTTTCTATGTTCCATTCTCACTCTTGTCTTATGGCTTTATTCTTCAATTATTCATATTGCACCGAGTGAATTGTGATGAGATTGAATTAGGTTTTAGACAAAATATATGTATTTTGTCTCATGGAATCTCAACAAAATTTGGATGTAATCATGATATAATAATAAGCGCGTACCCATATTTTGTCTCATATGAATTCCAAGACCCACGATTTTAAATCTTGTGTGTATCATATGACCATGGAAAATTATATATGTACCTTAAAATACAATTTTTCATATTTTGATTCCATATTACTAGATGACATTTACATAAATACTCGAAATTTGAATGATTGAAGGTTATTCAAATTTTGAATGATTGTGGAATATATAACACAAAAACTAAATAATAATATTTATAATAAAAATTCATAAAAAAAAATACATATTCACTATATGAATTGATATTTAATATTTAAATATTTGTCTTAATAAATACAAACTTTAGATAACACAAAGTTGAAAAATATTTTTAATTATCAAAAATTAAATGTTCACAATGTTATGACTTATAAAAATAAATTTACTAACTTAAATGAAATTAATTAAAGAAATCATATGAAAAGGTGGATGATACTTTTACAAGTGAAACAATGGCTAAGTAAGTTTATCATTGAAATAATGCTGTAAATTTTGAGGGTGAATATGGGAAACTCTTAAAAAATGGAAGGACAATAAAGCATTTTTTCATTTAATCCAGCATAGTAAATCCACACAACCAAACAATAAACTAGTAAAAGTGTGGGAAATCTAGAATGAACGAATAAGTTAACAAACAAAAAATTACTAAGGATTTGATATAATTTCTTCATTAACAATCCATAGTTAATGAATCATATCCAAAGTAGCAAACATATCCTAAGTGTTTTTGTTTTCTATTTTATTATTTTTGATTGACCATTTCGCTAAGAATATAATTACTTGTTAGTACTTTAATTCTATTTGACCATTTTTTTTAAGAACACTCATGATTTTATAAATCATAAAGAAGAGGAGGTATCTGCCTCAAATGCATGACGAATGAAATTTGGAATGCCTTCTACCTCATCCGATCCGCAATAAGGAAGCAACAAGCTAACTTATGAGCAACAATATTTCCGAATCTACGTATGAAAGAAAATCGAACAAAATTGAAAGAAAGATATAAATGTTTCATCTCTTGCACTAAACAACTAATCGAAGAAAAATCCATAGTATTGCTAACCAAGGACTAGATGAGAGAAACATAGTCCCTTTCGAAAATGAATTTCGGCTAAGCTGTTGATTTTGCTAAGAGAATCGCCTCCCTTGCCACAAGTGCTTCAACATGAATCGGCTTACCCGGGATATTAAAACATTTTGATAACCATGCGACGCATCTCCCTTGCCAATCTTTTACAATTACGCCAACTCCTATGGAATTTCTTACCCTCCAAATATCGCCCCATCAAAATTAATTTTGATAGTGCCTTCCAAAGGACACGGCCACATTATTGAGCCCCATGCAGCTTAACTCTCAGCTTTTCTACCGTCCTGTGCACATGCTTCCAAGAAACGCCCCATATTGAGTTCTTGCCGCCGACACTATGTCCATAGCAGATAGCCAATGGTTTTCCAATCTTAACTTGTTCTTGGCAAACCAAATATTATATAATAACATAAGAAACAAATTAAAAGCTTCAAAATCAATTTTTTCCTTTATAAATCTGATCCAGCTTTCCATATGTCCTTGCCAATGGAATATGATAGACCAAGAGATATTTGAAAGGGCCCACACTTGTCGCACAAAAGAGCATGACAAGAAAACATGGTGAGAGTTTTCATCCTTGTCCCTGCAAGCTACACACACTTGATCCACTGAAATATGCCGTCGCTTAAGATTAGATACCGTGGGCAAAATTTCCCTGCACATACGCCAAATTGCAAGTTTTACCTTGTTTGGGATTCTTGAGGACCAAAGAAAACCCCAAGAATCCCCTGTTGCATGCCCTCCTGTTAAAAGAGACAAATCTAATTAAAGCCCCAGGTGATAAGGGCTTTTTACCAAATAGATTCTATTTCTTGTGTTGTGCCAAACCTAAATATCTGCACCTTCAATAGAGTTCAATGGAATTGCAACGATCTAGTCAGCATCCAAGGGTAGAAAAAGATTGCGCACAATGTTCACATTCCAATAGCTTGTGGCTTGATCAATGAGATCTTTAACCGATACAAATTCAACTTGGTTATTAAGAGGTGAAATAACCCTAAAAGAGATGGGTTGGGGTATCCACTTATCTTTCCATATCCGTATATTATGACCCGAGCCCACGTACCAATGCATCCCTGCCTCAAGAATCTGACAAGTGGATAAAATCCCTAGCAAAGTAGCCAAACGACTCCATCCTAACCTCAACTCATTAGGCGAGTTCGAAACCCCATACTTAGCACACATCACCTTACTAAGTAAGGTCTTCAGTTTAGTGGTTACTCACCATAATTGTTTCTCCAATAAATCATCGTTGAAATTGTGTAAGCAACAAAGACCCAGGCTACCTTCTTGCTTTCAGACATATAGCTTAGACCAAGATAGCCAGTGGATCTTCCGAGTCTCCTTATTATGCCACCAAAAAATAGAAATGAGTCCCTTCATTTCCCGCGAGAAAACGTCCAGTAGACAAAAACAGAACATAGAATACGTTGGTATAGCTTGTAGGACTGATTTGATTAGAACTTCTTTTCCTGCTTGTGAGAGTGTTTTTGCATGCAATCATTTTCATGCACTTCCAAATCCGATCTTTAGTGGACTGACAAAATCTCCTTATTATTCTTGCCCATCTCTACTAGTAATCCCAAATATCTTCCAAATCTCTCCTCAACTCGCAATTATCCTAATGTTGCCAAAGTATCATGCAAGGAGTGATCCACATTTTGACTGAACACAATTGAGGACTTTCTAAAATTTATCGCTTGTCCCGAAGCTTTGCCATATTTTGTCAAGACCCCCAAAACATGATTCGTTGCCTCCAACATGGCTTAACAGAAGATCAAAGTATCGTCCGCAAAAAATAAGTGAGAAATATGCGGAGCATCACAATACATAACAACTCCCAATATATTCTTTCTTTGTTCTCCCTCCTGTAAACTACAACTAAAAACCTCTGCCCATAATAGAAACAGATAAGGGGACAAAGACCACAGCTGAAGCTCCCCTGGATCTGGCAAATGTGGAAGGGGTAATCACTACCCGTTTGGATGATAGGGCTAGGGATGGAATGGTTGAACCTATTACCCCAGCAGAGGTGGTCGCGGCACTGAAGGGTATGCATCCAACAAAAGCCCCGGGGCCGGATGGTTTTCCAGCGGGTTTTTACCAAGCATATTGGAGCGTTGTGGGTGCAGATGTGACTCACGCATGTCAAAAACTCCTAGAAGGGCCCGAAAGCTCGAGAAATGGCGAAAACCTGGAGGCCATTAATGGCACAACGATTGTACTTATTCCTAAGAAGGATGGGGCTGAAGCGATTACGGACTTCCGACCTATTAGCTTATGCAACGTTGCATATAAAATCGTTGCGAAGATCATGGCCAATAGGATGAGGCGCGTTTTGGATGAGGTGATCACGGATAATCAGAGTGCTTTTGTCTCGGGAAGGCTAATACACGATAATGCCATCCTTGCACATGAGGTGTTTCATAAACTATGCGGGCGCCGAAAGAGGCGTTTGGAAGAGGCGGCCATAAAACTGGATATGTCGAAAGCATATGATCGGGTGGAATGGCCTTTTTTATTTGAGGTTATGAGGCAGATGAATTTTCATCCCATTTAGATTGAGTGGGTTCGTCGATGCTTGCAATCGGTGCAATTCCAAGTATGCATTAATGGCGAGCTCTCTGCTAGTTTCAAGCCAACTAGAGGGCTTCGACAAGGATGACCCCTTGTCCTCGTACCTTTTCCTATTATGCGCTGAAGGTTTCTCGAGGCTCATTCGGAGAGCCCACCAAAATGGGTGTTTGCGAGGAGTGCGTCTATGCAGTGGGGTGCCTCGTTTAACTCATCTATTTTTTGCCGATGACTCCCTTTTATTTGTTCGAGCCCGAGTAGGGGAAATTCAAAATCTCCTCCAAGTCCTTGACGAGTATGAGAGATGGTCGGGACAGAAAGTGAATCTGGATAAGACAGCCCTGGTGTTTAGCACAAACACTAGTCTTCAGACTAGAGAAAGAGTGAGTGCATTGTTACGATGCCCCACTACTCCTATGGAGTTTTACCTTGGACTCCCGGTAACTTTCGGGCGATCCAAGAGACAAGCCTTTCGTTCTCTGATGGAGAAGATTGGGTCCAGCATTCAAGGCTGGAAAGGAAAACTTTTATCCTCTGGAGGAAAAGAGATACTGATAAAATCGATTGCGCAGGCAATCCCTTAATACGCTATGAGCCTTTTTGAGTTCCCGATTACTTTTTGTAACAATGTTAATTCACTTTATAGCCGGTTTTGGTGGGGTGAAAAGGAAGGTCGCAGGAAGATGGCGTAGGGAGTCGTGGGAGTCTATGTGCCGGCCAAAGGCGGAAGGGGGGATGGGATTTCGGAACCTCCGGGCGTTTCAACTTGGCGCTCTTAGCAAAGCAGGCCTGGCGCATCCTGATGAAACCGGAGTCATTGTGTAGCAAGGTTCTTTTCGGAAAGTATTGTCGAAACACGAGTTTCCTTAAGTGCCCAGCTAAGGGAACAGACTCGTTAGTGTGGCGGAGCTTACTGGCAGGCAGGGATTGGTTGGTGAAGGGTCTTAAGTGGAGGCTTGGTGATGGGAGATGTGTACGCCTAGCGGTGGATTCATGGACCAGAGAACCACTTATCCCAATCTTTCCTTGGCCACGGGATTGCCCTATGGATATGTATGTGGCTGAGTGCATTAACCACGCAAATGGGACGTGGCATGAGGAGAAGCTATCCAGGCTGGTGGGTAGTCGAGGACTCCAACAAATTCGCTGAAGTGTTGATTGATGCGGATCGAATAGATAGGCCATTCTGGGGGCTGGAAGCGTCGGGATCATATACGGTGCGCTCGGCTTACAAGATGATCTATAAGGAGATGTGTCCACCTAGGGAGGAGCCGGCATCGTGGATGATAGAACTGTACAAGGCTATTTGGCGAAACTAAGCTCCCCTCAAAAATTAAGGTGTGGTCTTGGTGCCTAGCTCGTGGGCGCCTTCCCACACGAGTGAATCTCCGAAAGCGTGGGGTTGGTGATACAGATTTGTGCCAACTATGTGAGGTAACGGAAGAAACTGAGGATCACCTGTTCTGTTTTTGCCCAAGGACGAGGGCTGCCTTCAATCCAAATTTGCTCCAATTCTCAAATCCAACTGGACCTGAGTCAGTGGGGGTGCTGCTGTCCTGTTATGCAGCGAAAGAAAGGAGACAGCAACTCCAGCTCCTTATTCTAACGTGCTGGAAGCTCTGGGAAATCCGCAATAAATATTATTTGGAAGGAGCCCCTGCAAATTTTGACGTTGTCCTATGCTGGGTTAGTGGCTATCATTATGAGCAAGATGAGCTTTGGATCGAAGATAAGATGCTAGCCATCTCGAAGCCGATCACGGAAATATGGTTTAAACCGCCAGCAGGGATGGTGAAGTTGAATGTGGATGCGGGTTTTAACATGCGTCGGAGGGCAGTGGGTTTTGGTGCTGTGGTGCGAGATCATGAGGGGCGTTTCATGGGTGCGCGAGCAGGGGCTTACTTCGGTCCGTGCGATGTTTTGGCTATGGAACTGCAAGCTCTAATAGAAGTTTTAAAGTGGTTGGGGGACAAAGGAGCTCATCCAGTGCAGATTGAGGGCGATTCACTACAAGTGTTAAATTTTGTAGCATCACCGGCGAAGTGTCGCTCGTTTTATCGACAAGGGGTTGACGAAGTTGTGGCACTCATCTCCAGATTTGGGAGTTCAAGATTATCCCATGTTCGTCGTTCGGCAAACAGAGTAGCACACCAGTTAGCTTCCTTTGCTTCTAGTAATTTAGCTAGTATCGATAAGTGGGGAACGTGTCCCCCGAGTTGTATTTATCGCCTCCTGTCTTCAGACGCGTCTCTTGTTTTGGACTGACTGCTTCCAGGGACTTGGTTCCTGTGTTTCTCTCATCAAAAAAAAGATAAGGGGACAAAGGATCTCCTTGTTGGAGACCTCGTTTAGACTGAATAAAGCTAAACACTTCACCACTCAAAACAAATGAATACGTGACTGATCACACACACAACATTATTAGATCAACAAAATGTTTATGAAAACCCAAATGGATAAGAGTACGCTCAAGAAATAACCATTCGACCTAGTCATAGGCTTTACTCATGTTGAGTTTGATCGCCATGAATCCCAATTTCCCCTTCCTCTGCTATTTCAGGAAGTGGTTGGTTTCAAAAGCTAACAAAACATTATCTGGTATCAATCTACTGGGAACAAAAGCAAACTGAGATTGTGAGATAATTGAGTCAAGGAAACAATTAAGATGATTAGTAATTGCCTTTGAGGCAATTTTGTACATTACATTACATAATGCAATAGGTTTAAACTGCACCATAGGTTCAGGAGAACTGCACTTGGGAATCAAGACTAAATGCATATGATTAAATTCAGGACTAGATACATGTTTATTTACAAAATTAAGAACACAAGAAGTAATATTTGAACCATCGATAGACCAAAGGACTAGAAAAATACTAGAGGCATTCCATGAAGTCCCGGTGATTTTATGAGGAAACATTTAGAAAAGAGTGGCTTTGATCTCCGATGCCATGAATGGAGCCATTAGTGCATTATTCATCTCAGTGGTAATCCGAGATTGGACCGATCTCAAAGCTTCTGCAATATCCTCATTAGTCGAGTTTGATGCTTCAATTTTGTTTGATTGTTTTAATAAGAAAAATAATAAAACTCTTAAATTATCATCATCCATATTATTATAAAAAGAAAGCTAACTTTGTGTCTAAAGTGATAGTTATTTTTATCCTTTTACAATGTCGACCCTTTAGCTTTTATTAGGAAGAGAATATGAACGTAATGTGAAGGGCAAAATTGAAATTTCATAACATGTAGTCAGCAATTTGGATATCAATTTTTTAAATTTCAAAATTTATCCTTCTCCACATTTTGTACACAGACTCTTAAGCAAGGTCAAAAATATAATACATCACTCTGAAATAAACCCTAAATTAAACCCATGTTCGAAGAAACCCACATTATGCGGAAATCACGATCTCTATCTTCTTTTCAACTAAAATCAGAAAACCACAATCTTTATCTTCTTCTCAACTAAGACCACAATCTCTTCAATTGTGTTCGACATTTGATCAGAAAATTTTTGTTTCAAAATGATCTTAACGATTCTTTAAACCCGAAAAGGTGGTTATCATATGAATCTTTTATAGATTTTGATTTTCTTTGGAGAGTTCATAGTTGCTTTTTGGGTTCTTAGTTTATATCTATGTTTGGCGTGCATTACTTGATTTTTCTGATATCTTACGGGCTCAATTACATCTATTTGATATTTTTTTAAGTTTTTCCTCTCGTTGTTAAGTGTGTACAATTGCAATGGGTTCTACTTAAACATTTTTGTTGACATTTCATATGGGATATTAATGTTTCCCCATCCAGGTGTAAGATTTATATGTGATATTTGTTTTGAATTAAGTTTGAAAAGTTGATTCGTATAATGTTTAAATAAATGTGGATTATCCATTTGCTATCTATAAACACATGTTGGAGATATTGATAAAGTTGCTATTCTTTTTGTTTCATCTTTTAGTAGTTGTTGGACAATATGTTATTTCTTTCTTTCGAGCTAAGATATGGTGGGCTATTTAGTTCAAATATTGGTCTACGTACGAATTTTTTATTGCAATTTTCTGTATTTTGGTGCATTTGGTAATGAAGATCAAGAGTTGCGGAAACAGAATTGCAGAATTATCAATTAATGTAGGAAAGTTTTTATTTTTTGTGTAAAATATATTTTTTCTTTAGTTATCCATATGTCATTAATGATGCATGGTAGAAGGAAATAGCAAGTAGAGGCACTATATACACTAAACCATGATTCAAAGACATGATAAATGTTTCATGTGAAGGATTACAAGCTGAATTATTGTGATACTTTTCCTTTGTTAGTTATTGGGTGTTCTATTGCTACTCCAACAATCAGTTTGTTTAAATGAAACTCATGTGTAAATTGTTATATTATATTTTGTTCAAATTCAATGTATTTGGGTTAGATCCAATTATAAGTAAACATATTAATCACTAAAAGAAAACTTATAATACTTGTAATAATTTCAATTTTCTCATTTTCACATTTCTTAAATAGCAATTTTAGATTTCAATTTGATTTTTATTACGTTTAATATCTGATTTCATATATTTCATCAAAAAAAAAAATGATTTTATGTTATGAGAAAAATTACTTTACATTTGTTGTATTTCTTTCCTTGATTTTTGTTATTGGTTGAGACTTAATTTTTTTTCACTCCATAGCTTAAGTCTCAACCTTAGCCATTATTCACAATAAAATTTTAAATCTTTTCCAAATGGAAAAGAAAAAAAAAATTGAACCCCTCCAGATGATACACTTCAAGGTACTCCTGCATTATTTTTTTTCCCTATTTTTTGTTTCTCTTTTTAATAAATCATCGTGCTACTTCTATAAATATATTTCATCACATGACGCCATTTGTTCTCTTTATTAAAAACATTCAAGCTGAAGTCCTTTTGAGTGGAATAGTAAAGCTATGTTTGGAACAATAATTTTGGTGAGGAAAAGTGAGAGAAAATTGAAAGGATAAAAAATGAAGGCATAGAGTACTATTATTTCAAGTAGAGAAAAATTTTTCCATCCTATTTTCCTTACCAAAATCCTAGAACCAAACGGTGTCTAAAAAACACAAGAACAACTCGAAATGAAATTGTAGTGGATTAGTACAAAGAGGCTAACACCTCACATGATTAGTGCTTAATACCTTATAAGGAAGAGATACATACCAATAATACATCATACTTAAGATTATCTTATACGTGCGGGAACCGTGTGCGAGGATTGCTAGTTGTATTTAAAAAATATCTTTAGTCTAATAGTATCTATAAATTATCACACAATAGCTGATGGTGTCTTGTTTCGATTGGAAGGTGAAGATCAAAATGAGTTCCATGTATATGATTCTGAATTTACTTTTATAGTAGTTGATTTGATGTACGCTTTGATAATTTTTTTTTATATATACATGGAGCGATGTATTACAATAATTAATTATATCAATGATTTATTACAGTTAATCAAATTATCAATACTCCACAACTGAAGAACAAATTATTACGATCCATCGTCATCAAATAATAAAAAAAATACAACTTATTTTACAGTAGAAATAAACTAATATAATACTAAAAATAGTACCTGAATTTATGGAGCCTCTGCATTATTATTAAAACAAGACCTCATTGAATATTATAAATTTGTGTTGATTTTTGTTTTTCTATACTTCACGAGTTTGAAATATTAATCGGATAATTAAAAATGTAATAAATCCATCCCCATCAGAAAAAAGAATATCATCATAACATCTAATATACTATGCATTCGACCATATTTCATTTTTCACATAAAAAATCATACACAAAATAAAAATAATAATACTTCAATAAACATAGAAAATAACAATAAGAATGCAAGTCAAACAACCTATCGGGGTCTAATTTTAATATTTTAGATTTGATAGGAGCAAAATGTAAACAATAGTAAAAATGAGGAGGTAATGCGCAGTTAGTCTGACTACCCTTTCCCGTCTCCCCTGTTCAATTCATAGTTCTCCGCTGCGATTTTCTCGAAATCTCTGCTGCGAAATTCAGGTACACTTCATGGATTTCTTTTCCTCAATCAATTTTGAATTTGTGAATCGATCCCTATTTAGTTCTCATGAGATTGAATTCTTGAACGATTGTAATTTTACTGGTTTTTTTAATTCATCCGATTCGCGGAATTGCATTATTTGGAAATCAATGGAGAAAGTGTGATCGGTTTAGTTGCTATATTTGATTGGATTGGGTTGGCTACATGAATTTATTTATTTATTTATTTATTGAACTTATTGTTCTCTGAATTCAGTTTCAGTGATGATCCTCCTCTTGTGGGCTGTAGCTGCTTATTTTTTTGATTATTTTTCAATTTTAATTTTTGATATTCCCCTTAACTGGCTTAAATGATTGCAATATATATATATATATATATATATATATATATATATAAAATAGTGATTAATTTAAATCAGTCGACCCTCAGACCCAATTCCCGTATTCTCTTTTCTCTCACAGACTCACGATCCTCAGAACTCAAACTCTCTTCTCTCTAACTCGTTACTCACGCATATCTCTGTATCCACTCTCGCCGGGCGGCACAGCGACCCGCGGGAATTTGGGGCTTCGGGAGTTGGAAGACTTGTAGCAACTAGCAAGTAGGTGTTTCACCCTTTTTGTATAAATTTTGATACCAATTTTTGAGAATTTGATACAAATTTTTGTGATTGATTATGTGTTCTTGAGTAATACAATTATAGAATGGTGTGTTGATATGGTGTATAGGTGTTTGATGAGCATTATTTCTCTGCTCAAATCGATTTCTTGAGTAATTATTTGATACGGTGTTGGTGTATTGGTGTTTGATGAGCTGCTCAGACTGATTTCTGCTCAAATTTTTGAGATTGAGCAATATATATTTGTTTTACAGCAGCAGGTTTACAAGGCAATGCAATTTTTTTTTTAATTCTTGGTTGGGTACCCAACAACTTCGGGCCGGGATCGGGTAGCTAAAAATAGCTACCCGAATTTTCAGGTACCCGGCCCAAAATCCCAATCCCCGATCCTGACGCTCATCCCTAGTGAGAATGATTCTGTTGAACCTAGTCAAGTCTCTGCAGATGGCATATTTTGCAGTACTTCAAGACTATGTTGTTCACACGTATTCGTGCTATCATTCTAGTCCCTACAACAGCGGTTGGTTCATGACTTGGCCTTTTGACACCCATCTTTGTCATAGCGGAACCTTTAGGACTGATGTGGAATAATTAATGCCAAGAAGAAGGGCTTAAATGAGGAATGACCTCAATTGGGAAACCTTACCGCTGTTGCTTAATGACAATGGAAGAAATGTTTAAATGAGACAAATGATGTTCCTTCGATTATAAAATATCTGAAAGCAGATGTGTTAGCCTTTGTGGAGGAAATAATAACCTAATGGAGGTAACTTTTGACAGTTTTAAAGTGTGATTTATAAACGTTCAGTTATAGGAATGTCATTCTGACTGTACCGAATGAAGCAAGAGACAATTTCAGAAAGTAAAAATCCTTCACTTACCCAAATCATGCTTTATGACCTTTTTTATCAACAAATGTATTACTGGCAAGGACTCCTAAACTTTTTGACTTATGCTTTTTGTTTTAGTAATTTTTGTGATGTCTCAGACAAATAGTGCTGCATGAAGTTTTTCCTGCATCAAATGAAGTCCCATGTCATATCAGTTACTAAATGAAATGCCAAATAGCCTGCAAGGGCTCCGGACCTAAGTTATCTTGACAATATACTGCTTATTGTGCAGCAACTATGGTTTCAGTTTTCTCTTCTTGAGAAGTGAGATAAAGTAAATATCTTAGTTACCATGACTATATTATATCGATGACAATCTAAAAATATGAAGTGTAGAACCAGTTCAGAGTGCCTGCTTCTGCTGTCAGTCTTAATCTCTTTCTCCACACACACACACATACACACACAAAAGTATTTCGCCTGTCCCTGAGATAATGAAATTGTGGGCAGTTGATTTTCATGTCAGGTCAGCACACTGATGGACTGCTTTGATATGAATGATATTAAAACTTCTCTTAGGAAGGAAAAGGAAAAATAACAAAATTATAACACTGTTCGTATGGTGGTATATAGAGGGATGCATGAGGCATATCTTTTCTTTGTGTTGAAATGTGTGTTTAGTACCACAGTAACAGACTATAGTGCGCTGTCATTCCTCTTAGGTAATCCTTTGTATAGTTTTTTCTAGTGCACTCATGATTATGAAAAAACTGGTTCTATTTGATTGCAATGTGAGCCAAATATAAGTTGTATCTTGTAGTTCACATCTTCGTAACCTTTTTTATTGGTAGCCAAATGTGTCAAACTATTGTAGGGCCATAAACGTCTCATTGAGCTTTATCCTGCATTTAGCTTTGGAATTGTCTTTCTGTTTGTATTCATTAGGACATGTGTACTGAGTTCGGGATTTTGGTGGTGGTTTCAGTACTTGCATTCACGTATATCTATGTTGGCCAATTTTTTTCCTATCAGAAGCTAGTTTGAATAGACTATCATGGAACTAGCAGACAGGGCCGTCGGCTTGCTATTATCAGTGACCAGCTTAACCATTTTCACCTATTATACCTTCTGGGTTATCATCCTGGTTAGTTATTTGTCTCCTGAATCATAATATGTACTTGACATTCTTGTAAAACTTTTTACTGATCATGAATTTAAATTTTATCTTCTTTCAGCCTTTCGTTGACAGTGACCATTTTGTGCACAAGTACTTTCTGCCTCAGGAGTACGCCATTCTGATTCCCGTGTACGCTGGTGTGGCGCTCATCTGCTTCCTTTCAGTATTTATAGGATATGTGATGCTCAAATCGAAGAAGAAAAAGGCATAAGACGAAGAATCCAGGGCAAAATTTCATTGACTAATCCATTTTTTTTTTTTCACTATACTTCATTTGTCAGCTGATATATACCACTATACTGGATAACACGAATATATGATTGCAAAAATTTTGCGGTGTTGCTGTTTTGTTAGCTTAAAGACCTTAGTTGTTTAAAGTTGCCAAGTGCTGGGAAATATATATTCGTAAATGTATCAGCTTCAGGTCGAAATTTTCCACTATTGGCTTCAGCCCTTCTTCCTTTTGGGCGAACTCTATGCATGCATACCTTTGGAGCGCATCAGATGCTGGTATGTGTTCAAAATTGATACAATAATTCCGATCGAATAAATAGAAAAAAAGAAACAAGAGTTCATTCATCATTTTGTGATGCAAACGAGTCAAGTCAAATAGAACTTAAGCAAGATCTTCGTGTTCGGGGTCGGAATATATATATATATATATATATAATAGGTTTGAGCTGAGCGCGGCTTGCCAAATTCGGGGGCTGATTCGACTCGTTTGCACCTCAATCAAACTACTCAGTACATTCTATTTGTTTGAAACTTGAAAGGGTGAGCAGGTACAGATTCTCTTCCTATGATATAAGGTGAAAACAGTGGGTATTTTTCCCCAAAAATTTTGCCCCCCATTCAGTTCTAAACAAAAACATAAACACTCACCCATAGGCCATAACCAAAAAAAAAAAAAAAAGAAAAAAATATCTATCCCACATAAAATTTGTGCATAACAAAATCGAATCCCAAGGAAAAACAAAGCAAAAATCGAAAAAAATCAAGCCCAAGAATTATCAAAAGCAGCAGATTTAATCGCCTCCGCAAACTCCTCAAAACTGATCCGGCCATCGCCGTCCCTATCCGCCTCCCTTATCATCCCGCTCAGCTCCTCCGCCGTCAGCGCGTGCCCCATCTTCGCCATCGATCCGGCCAGCTCCGCCGCCGTGATGTACCCATTCCCATCCCTGTCGAACACCTTGAACAGCTGCTTCAACTGCTCCTCCGTGTACGGCGACTTCTCGGGCACCAGTTCCGGCGCCACCAGCGCAACGAACTCCGAGAACTCCACCAGCCCATTGCTGTTCGTGTCGGCCTTGTCGATCAGCTTCTCCAGCTGATCCGGGCTCGGCTTCAAGCCCAGCGACCGGAGGAGCGCGCCGAGCTCGAGCTGAGTCAGGCTGCCGTCTCTGTTCCGGTCGAATGACCGGAAAATCTCGCGCAGCACGGCTAATTGCTCGTCGTCTAGCTTCGCGGCTGGCTCTCTGCTGCCCATTGCTTTATCAAATTGAACCACCAAATGATTTCTCTCTCTAAATCCTTCGAAGAATCAGAAAATCGATGGATGAGTCTTTGTTAAATACAATCAGAGAAATCCGTTTGTATTCTTGTGCACTATTCGATGAATGTGCAGATTTTGGAACTTGGATCTTCTGAAAACTTCTGGTGACGAGGTGATCCCAAGAAATTGAAAATTTGTAAATCTCTCTCTCTCTCTCGCTCTGTATTTGTGTAGACTCCCAAGAATCTTAAACCATCTTTTGACCCAAAAGACTATTTCACTCCGCGCGTATGTGTGTGTGTGTGTGAGTGAGTAGAGAGAGAGAGAGAGAGAGAGCGAAAAACTTTTGAAGACAGCTAATTAATTGACCCATTTGAATTTAAAAATCATGCAAACTAATAAATTTCGGGCATTTAATTTCATACAATTTGGTACGTAATAAATTATCTTTTT
Organism: Petrea volubilis; assembly: GCA_026212405.1. Lineage (NCBI taxonomy): Eukaryota > Viridiplantae > Streptophyta > Magnoliopsida > Lamiales > Verbenaceae > Petrea > Petrea volubilis. The sequence continues at coordinate 32,638 of JAOWBU010000255.1, forward strand.
TCAAAGAAAATTTAGAAGGAATTTTTTTGATGTAGTAATCTCTTCCAAATTGCGATATCTTATTATTAACCATGAAAATGAATCACCAATTTAAAAACTACACAACTAAAACATTTTACTTTTAAATTTTTACAAAAAAAAAAATCCCATATCAAATTAAAACAAATAAAAAAAAAGTTACTGGCCCGAATAGTATAATAAGTAACAAACATTTCATTTGGTGGTATCCCACAATCATACAACTCTTTCTAGGTAACTTTTAATATTATTTATTAAGTGACAACATATAGGATACGTTTGATATTATATTAGAAATATAAAATATTAAATTTTTTAAATTATTAGACCCTATATTTTAAGTATTTGTTAAGTGTGTTTGTTTTGAAATAAAAATTTTATTAATTGAAATTCACGAAATTTACTTCATAGGTGAGATTGTTATACACCATGTTATAGAATTTCAAATTCAAGCCGAATTTCAATCCACAAGGCTCATATGGCTCATAAGAAATCCAACATCAAATCAAACATGCTTATAAAGTCATTTCATATTGTGCAAATGCCACATAAGATGATATCAAATATGTCCATAAGATAATGTTAGCTATAAACATGTATAATATTAATCATACAACCTTAAGATGTCTCATAAAAGATTTGAAGACTTAATAGATTTAGGAGGCAACAAGACTTAAGAATTGCTTGGTTTGGATGATGCTCATGTGCATGTTTAAGATATTCAGAATTAAGATTTTATATTTACTAAATAGAACTTTTGTCGAAAATATAATCCCATCCAAGCTGAAATGTTATAATTTTTTGGAATATCTTATGTTGTGACAAGATATATTTAAAGTGTGTGCAATATTTTTTTTTAAAAAAAACTATAGCTTTCAATATAGGATATGGATTTTTTTTCCTTTTCTTTTTATTGTTTTGATAATAAACACACATCACACAATATTAGATTGCTTCAAAATAAACTAAAATGACTTGAAAAATAGATTGAAATGGGAAAAAAAAAAATCAAGGATTTGAAACCCATAGTAGCAAAAAAATCTCAAAATATCGAAAGACTTTCTTTTTAAATTTTAAATTAAAAAATTGCAAATCCATCAATGTGAATCCGGCTCCTCTTCAATATGGTGTCCCTCTAATTACATTTAATACAATTTAGATGAATGACAAGGATGGAATCCACATGAGATTCTTTATTTCAAAATAATGTTTTATCTTCTATTTTATAATTTATATTTATATCGTGTATAAAATTATTTTTTTAATTATACATCTGATCTGAAAATCTTTACGCGTGATATATGTATAAAATTACCTTCTAAATTATATACTTAATTTGAGATCTTTACACTTATCTTATATCTACACAATGAATTAGAGAATGCCATTTTGGAATAGCGGTGAAGATTTCTTTTCCTTTAATATAATAATAACCTCAATTTTTTTAATACAATCAATTCGGAATATTCTATAATTGTAAACCAGAATGCCACACACACACAGGCACTCAACTCACTCGAAGGGGAAGGAGAGAGAATAAGAGGATGTGAACCAAGAATTTTAATAGTACCAAATTCGAACCCCACAC